>VZUI01037346.1:0-56654 GCA_013401135.1 Cettia cetti | reverse complement strand
TCCTCTCCTCTCCTCTCCTCTCCTCTCCTCTCCTCTCCTCTCCTCTCCTCTCCTCTCCTCTCCTCTCCTCTCCCTCCCTTCTCTACAGAGTTGTTTTCACAGAAAACAGTACCGCTTCTCATATACCATCTGGTCAGGAACAGCCAAAGAATCCTTAAAAGGTGACTTTCAAGGTGACTTCTTTTTGATGAATTAAAAAAAAAAAACCAACCCCCCCCCAAAAAAAACCCAAACAAAACCAAACCTGCAATATCATTCCTCTCCAATTTTAACACCAGAAATTCAAGTCTTACCATCCTGTTTCCCACAACTGTAGACTTATGATGACATCCTGAGAAGCTGCTAAGGGGATATTTCTCCACTGCACACTTAACTCATGTTCTGACTCAAATTAAAATCAGTGTCTCTTGTCAAACACAGAAGAGAAACTTCTGACAGGCTGGAATGTGCTCCTAGTCCAGACCAGATTATGTGTTTTGCTGTAGAGTGCAGAACCTGGGACTGGACCTCACCTCTTTTACCCAGTGACTGCAGATAGGAAAATGAAATAAAAGTAATATAAATTCTGGTGATTCTCCAATGCACCTCCTGTAGCTCCTCTGTGTCAGCCAAGTGGCTGCAAAATAAGCACACAGCCTCTGAACACCAGAGAAGTCTGGCTCTGTGGCCAGACACACAGAGATTAGCAACATCAAAGTCACAGAAATAGGGGCAGGTCTCTGCTTGAGACAGGGCCAAGTTAACTGTGCAGTAAAATTGAAGCATGGTGGGGAACTGATTTTTGTGCTACACCTCTGATGGTTCTGCTAAAGATGCCTCACTTTGTTAAATGTTTTTGAAATAAGGAGAAGTCACCTGGTCCCTGCATGGAAGGGATGTTCAAAAGAGTCCCCTCTTCATGTCTGTGTCCTTTGAGGACATTCAGTGCATGAATGGTAAAGAGAAGACTCAAAATTCTTGGCACTGTAAATTAAGTGGATAAGTATATCTTCGGTGTAATGGAGGAAAACATACATAAAATCCTCTCAAGAGAGACATGCAGAGGAGCATGACCAAAGCATCTCTCCCTTTACAAAAATCAAAGGCTTTCTTTGTTTGATATAATAAGCCACAAATATTTCCAGTTCCTGCCCATCCCCACCCCATTCCTCCCTCTCCCCCTGCCCTTTCCCACTTCAGGTTGCTTGGAATGACACTGACACTACTGACTAAACCAGCAGAAAGTCAATTACTCACATATATTATTGCAGGGCTAATTTTTAACCTCTTCCAGCTGCACATTCAGCTGGCTTGGTAAGACCTGTTTCTCCAGGCAGTTATCAAGTGACAGCTTTCCATTCCTGTCATGCACGATCTGAAGGATCCTGCACCAGGCAGAGTCTCACAGAGCTGTGCAATGTGCTCACCTCCCCATGCTGAGACTACACTAGAAAAAAACAAAAAGACCAGAGGATTGCATGTGCCCAGAGAGCTGCAGGAATGGATGTCAGGGGGAGGGTGAGAAGAGTGCAACACAAGCATCTGAGAAGAGTGGCATTAATTTGGTGCCACTGTGAGTCTTAGAGGTCTACAGGAGAGGTGCCAATGTCACTGCCAGTGCTTATTCACCATGACCAAAGACAGTGTTTACAGGTTCTTGGAGAGCAGAGCACCGGTCAGCATCCCTCCCTGAGGCCTCCAAGGAGCAGAGCACTGTAAGTCCATGAGCTCTCTGGGGCTCAGACTTGGAGAAGCAGACACCAGCACACACTACACTTGCTCCTTGCTGTCAGAGGACCTGCAAAGCAGCACCAGACCCCTGTGGGACACGTACCTCAGTTGTTGCTTGGTTCATGCAAGGACCCAAAGCCTTGCAGTAGCAGCACCTGACACCCAAGGCATAGGGACAAGTGTCATGTAGGGCCCCACAGCGTGGGGTGAGGCCAAACAGAACAGATCCTGCTCCTCTCTCAGTGCTCAGCCATATGCTCTAGCTTATCCAGCTTGCTAACCCTGCAAGCCCAGAAAAATGTGAAATAAAATAAAATTTACAAAAAGGGAGGAGTAAATATTTTCTAGCCTAATAATTTAACCACTTCACTCAAAGCATTCAAGGAGCAACATTTGAGGAGCTGTTGTAAATGGTGGGAGAAGGTAACAAAGACCTTTGAGGGGGGGAAAAAAGATTTTCTGCCTGGTGATGGGTAGCTGCTAAAATGCCTTGCACTATGACAAGAGCCACACACCTCTGGGCTGTGTTGAGGGAACAGCCACTTGAAATTGCAGATATCTAAGCAAGACAAGTAGTGCTGCCCTCTCCCTGGCTCCCTCCTTCAGCCTTCCCTGCAGTGGTACCCTGTGTCCCCACAGCCACGGGGCTCCACCAGGACTAATGCTGGGGAGAACAGCTTAACACCGGATCCAAGTGTCTGTGAGCCATATGGCTGTGGCAGGAGTCTAACAGCAACAAGGAGGAAAGATTTATATCTTGCTGAGAAATATTTTTTAAAGTGTGTGAAGCTTGTCAAGACTCTTTCTGTAACTACATCCTTCAGACTTTTCATTTAAAAAGCAATTTTCTCCTTTTCAGTTGAAGAAGAGGTATTACCAGAGATATGGCCAACTCTGAAAACCACCCCTAACTGAGGAAAGCCCCAAATGTAAATATTTTTTTCCCACAGGTGTAGTTTAGAACAGAACAGGGTTTGAAAAGCATAAGAAAAGAAAATCAAAACAACCAGGTTGATAATACCTGTGAAGACAGTGAAGTCTCAGCCTCCAGCCCCTGCTTCCAAGGGAAATGCAGCCAAGCTCAGGCATGAGAGAAACTTTTCCAGCTAGATGTCTAGAAGTGCAGATTTAAACAATTAACCTGCCTAAACAACAGCCCCAGCACTGCTAGAGCAAAGTGTTTGAGAAGTCAAGAGCAAAATTCAGAAGAGTGGATGAAAGAGAAGCAGCAATGGAACTGTGCTCAGACATAAAAGCAACCATATGTTCTACTTAAAAATCATTATTCTGATCTTAGCTGTCCTCAATGCCACTAGTAAGGAAGTTGGTTACATTATTTCTTGTGCCTTTTATGAGAAAAGAAATACAACTACTACTGAAAATACTTACTTCAGCAACAAAGTAATACAGGTTTCTCAGATCTTCTCCACATTCCTGAGCCCTGAGGGATTAGCCCACCTTTAGGGCAGTCAGCATAAGATGCCCTGCAAGAACAATCACAATTATTTCTAGTTGTCAGCTTTGGGGCCAGTGCACTCTGTGGCCAGGTCAGTCTATTTTGAGTCCATCTATCCCAGACACCAAAAATCAGGTGAGAGAACCCACTTCTCCTTTCATCACACTCTTTGTTAAGCCATCACCATCTTTCCTAATGGGGGAACAGGGAAAGGGGACTGGTCAAAAGCAGGATGAAAGATGTTTCTGCCTTACCAACACTACAGACTGAGAGTGCCAAAGAATAGGAAGGTGATATTTTCACAGCAGGATGAAGGACATCAATAATACAGAAAAACACACCCTGCAGCCCTCGTGGCACCAGTGCTATATTAGGCATTTCTGGGCCAGCTAATAATAGCAGAATATTGATAAACAGAGGGCTGGGACTAGGCTGGACAGTGAGTGGGGAATGTGACGACGACAACGGAAAAGCTGATGTGGGAGGAAGCAGGAATTTATTAATATGAGAAAATTAGGAGCATGTAGTTAACTCCACTGTCAGCTGTCCACTTGCAAGTGAAGGACATAAGTGGGCAGACCAGCCAAGGTGACAGCCTGGCTGCAGGAGATCTGGAGAGTTCACCAGCACAGAGGTCAAGTGTCAGGTGTGGGACCAGAGTTTGATGGGAGGAAATGGCTTTTGTTTCTACAGGGCTCAGTTTAACCCAAAGCAACTTTGAAACAGCACAGCCCCACTCACCCATCAGTCCACTGCTGGGCTGCAGTTCAGACCAGCTGGATGCCCTGCAGTCCAGTCTCCAAGGAGGAGAGGGAAAACAGCTTTCTCATTGCCATGTACTCCCAATCCTGCATGATGCCCAGTGCCAGGCTTTTGCACTAGTGCTGAAATAACAGTATTCTCCATCTTTTGTAGAATCTGGGCCTTCAGGGGCTCCCCAGGGTGAGGGCAAGGCAAAAAAGAAGACAGAAAAATTCAGCAATGGGGACTCCCACCCCCAACCAGAAGAAGTGTCACAGTCTCTCTGCATGCCTGTTAAGTGCTCCTCCTGGGAAGTTAATTGCTAGTAAATAAAGGCTTGATTTGTTTTTCCCAATCTTTTCAAGCACTTGGTAGCTATGAAGAGAGATGGGCTAATCTAGCTTTTGTAAGGAAATAGTGAAATCTTGTAGTTCTTGTTTACATGTCAGGCTCTGAGGAGCCAGTGCTGAGTCCAGACTGTTCACAGGCATCAGTGGGCCTCAAGCAGGTTGTGACTTAACCATTGGAGGGGAGAGAGAGTCGGAAAAAATCCCTCATGAATTCTCGAAATGGCCAGTGGCTGATCTGATCCTGAGGTGACTAATAATGATTTGGATTTATTTGACTCTCTGTGGCTTTGCTGGAAAGTTAACTCCCCCGCTGCCAGCATGAAGAGGCTCCTTCCCTTGCTGGGTTCCAGGGAAATACAGAAGCAGCAGCTCAAAATAACAACTTACTTCAATGCTGTAAATGTCACAGCAAGGGTCATGGGAGGGAGAAGTGGGGAATTTAATTTGATCAGTGCTGAAATGTCCTCAGTAGATTGTGTTCAGATCTGGCAGCTCAAACAGGCCCCACAATACATGGGTCAAGACGAGAGAACAGAAACACAGTGGAGTGAAGAAATTTTAGCCAGTCTGCCAAAGCATAATGCAAGCTGGGCCTTAGTGCACCTTGCTCTTGCTCAGCTTTGCTAATTATCCTTCCTGGGTCACTCAGTTGTTTGCTTGGCTTTAAAGTATTATTTCCCTGGCCTCTGGTCGAAACCTATTATGCTTGTTCTCCAGGCTTCACCTGAGAGGAAGGCATTATCAGCCTTCAAAACCTCCTGCATTCCTCCTTCAAGCTCCTGTTCCTGCACCACATCATCTTCGGCCAGCCCAGAGGCATCAATTAGAGGATAATCCCAGGGCACTCATACGGTGCCATCAAGAAGCTGCCATGTCACCTCCTCACACCACTTCCTCAGCACTCATTCCTGTGATGCCCATTTTGCTGGAAGGGAAGAGCAGGAAAACAAATGTGACCTGTGCTTCTCCAGTATCTGCTGCAACTATTTGCAGCAGCTCTTTCTGTCAGATCAGTAAAAGGAACTGGCAGAAAGGAGCCTGTTATTCCAGTTGTGCTAGACACCTGATGACAGGAGCAATTGATCCCAAATGCAAATACAAATGTTACAAAATAAGCAAGACTCAGTTGTCCTTAAAAGAGGTTTGCAACCAGAAAATTGCATTTTTTCCTTTCACAGTAACAAGTTTGAAAACGGAAATAAATTTGTCAGCTGAATAATGTGAAGGTGCTTAGTCTGCAGATTTCTCAAAACAATACTGGGATATTTTTAAAAGTTGGAGAAAAGGAATACAATCAAGCTGTGTCCTTCTACCCCTTTTCTAGGCATCCTTATTTGCATTATCAGCAGAGGTATGGAAAAATAACAGAGGAATTCAGTAAGCTCAGAAATGTTAAATTTTTTCTATTAAGATGTTGATTTTCCAACATGAATCTTTTCAAGAAAAAATTCGCATTATTTTCCTTAATAAATAAATAAATTAAGAAGCCACCCACAAATCATAACATGACAAGTCATCCAATCATGGTTTCAAAGAGAGCTTTTCATGTAAATCTAATGTCTAGTTTTGTGAAATTGCTCCTGAGAAAAGCTCTAAGCCACAAACAACTCAATTATAATACTTTCAGACCTGAAGTTCTCAGGATTCATACTGTCTTGGGACTTTTGCATTTTCCCTCTTCCTCATTTCCTACTTTACTACAGCAAATATTTCAGGGAGGTGTTTAAAGGCAAATCAAAATCTGCTTTCAGAGCCGACTGTAGTTTTCAAGTACACAGTAATGAGTAGGGAGAGGAGAAGGATCTGTCGTGATTTTTTTGTAGCTTTGTCCTGAATCACAGAGAGCAGATGGGTAATTTCAAGCAGAATGATTTTTATGTCTGATTGAGAAACACACAGAACAAATGAGAGCAAAAGCCAAGTCTCCTGCATAGCAAGTCCCTCCTATGGCAGTCCTCAAAATGGACCATGAAAAGCATCCCTGCCCTTGCAGACGCCTCACAGATGGGAGATTTCAGAGCACTGCAGTGACACTTCATAGCTATATGCACAAAATTTATAGAACTATCCTTTCTTTCATGGACAAGCAAGGACGGATGAACCGTGAAAGGCAAAGCTCTTTTTCACTCTATTAATATAAATGTAGCCAATTTTTTTTTCTTGTGCAGAAACTCTGTGTTCCTGTACTCAGTGTGCAAATAAGACAGTGCAATGTTATTCTGACTTGCTCTTTACCCCTCTCCAAGTGGCTATAATAGGGAATAAACATTTTTATGAGTACATCTTGCTCTACTCTCCAGTATTTCCTTCAATTCCTTGACCATGACTTACTTAAACAATTATTTCTACCCTTATTCAATCCTGATGCTGACTGACTCACCTGTACCAATTAAACCATTGTAAAGAGATTATCTCCATTTAATCCTTGTTGTCCTATAGATACAAATTAGAGCAGCATTTCAAACGCACACAAGTCAACTCTATCTTTGTGTTTAACTTACAGTTTTCTTGCTTGTTGTTGTGTGGTCTCACTTGCCTTAATGAATGTATTTCTACTGTTTCCAATTCCAAAACTCAAACACTACATCTGCACTGATAGAATTCATCTGTTCTTATCCTGTGCCTCCCCATATTCCCTTCTCCACCTGTGTCTGCTCTTTTACCAGCCACCCAGACTAGACCACCCTTTTACTGTGCATATACCTTCAAGCAGCTCAGACATAGAACCAAGGTGGGTTTGTACCTATCCACTCAGAATAATCAGAGGCTCCATGAGCTGCAGCTCTGCCATTCCAACCAGGGCATGGAGAGGAAATAATTGGTTCACAATGGCAAGGACTCTTTTGATTATTAATATTTCTTTTAAATTTGCATATTTAGGAAATAAAGACAATGACCACTGTAGCTCTTCCTCTTTCATCTGTTACATGTCATACATTTGACTGCAAACTCTTTGCTCTGTGCAGTGTCTCTGTTTCCAGTTTGACATGGTGAACTTCCAACCTTGATTTCAGCCTTAGTGACATGATAGTAAATAACCAGTAACAAATAAACCATAATAAATTTCCCTCATTTACTGAACATATCTGAAACAGACAGGCTGCACAACAAGCTCCCCTTGTGATTATGTGAAACTGGTGGATCTAATACTCCAAGCAACACCTGTGCTCCACCCACCAACTCTACTTTCAGAAAATAATGGGCAGTGAGAGAAAATGAAAGGGTTAATTTCTCTCTGTCTCTGGCTAACCTTTCCAGGCTATTCAGTTTCCTCTCAGACTCCAGCCCATCGGAGGCATGCGAGGTGAAGGATAGAATTACACACTGGGCATGTTTCCTGTACTTAGTGGGTGGATAGAGCACAACTTCCGCACTAATAATGTCGAGGTAATTAGGACATCCTGCAAAACCTGTAACAGGGAAGAAATTACCATTGTTTATTGTCATTTCTATTGCTGAGGTGGTGGGCTCCCCTCACAACTCTTCTTCCCTTTTGTTTTGAGCCCATCTCTACTTCAGCAGACACACAACTGGTCCAAATACAAGAACCCCAGCATTCACAATATGGACTTGGGCTAAAATCTGTTTTCTTTTTCCAGTACTATAATTTCTCCCAGCCCTGTCTAAGGGCCTGAAGCAGTCACTGAAACTGGCACCTCTGTCCCTCATAGTCTCTGAGCCACCGGACTGCAGAAACACAACTCTGGTTCAGTGGTGAATTAACTCATGTTGTGTGGCCAACTCCAACAAGATGGATCAAGAGCACATTGTGCACACCTCTTCTTCTACGAAGCAGAATCTAGTCTGATGGTCAGAACAACTCCTGGGCAGATGAGTCAGGGTTCTAGAAAGGCATCTGTCCTCTTGAGAAGAGCCTAGTGTGTAACAGTTTGTAACTGAGGTCCTGTCTCCTGGATTCTGCTGGAAAGAAATGTTTTTTGCTTGACTCTTGAAGGAAATGGCACCAACACTGACCTTCAAGTGTTGCAAAGCCCAGCAGACCCCAAATGGGCCACAGGATGGGGTAAAATTTAAGTTATTCTTCTCAGTTTCCTATAAACTCCCTTAAAAAGCTCCTTTATTCAATGTGGGCTTTTGGTAGATGTTCTTTACTGGAGTGGAGATCTTCCTTTGCCCTTTGGGAAGGCGGATTTTGGAGAGAAGCAACAAACTTTCCTTGAGGCCATTGAATATAGCTGGGAAAAAAGCAGGGAATTTTGGGTAACTGAAACTTTTTTTAGATCTCTGTTTCACAAGAATTTCAGCATCAGACTACTGACCCTGTGGCTTTGCTATGAACTGCCTCTCCCCTCACTAAAAATATGCCAAGGATGAGATGGCCGCGTGCTGGGAACCAGCCAGCTCCAGTGCAGCCCAGGCTCCCTGTTAGGGTCCACAGTGACCAAGGGGAATGGATGGGAAATGAGACAACCATGAGACAATGCACAAGCCTTTGCCTCAAAAAAAGAAAGTTCCTTTGCTTGACTTTTCTGGCTGCATTCATGCCAGGCTGTGCTGTGCACAGATGCCAGCACAGCCCGTCCCATAGCACAGGAAGCGTCTACATGGTCAGATGCAGACAGTCATATGGTGCCTCTGCCTTGCCAGGGGGCTGCTGGGCTCCTGAAGCCATTTAGATGCATCAGCAGGGACAGTGTCAGGATCACTTAAGCCTGGGCAGGGGAATGTGACTGTGCAGAGGTGCCCTGGCCTGGCGCTGCTGGGCATTCATTTGAGCGTACACCACCCAGCTAAACCAACCTCCTGTCCCTACTGGAATACAGGTAATGATCTGTTCAGTTATTGCTCTTGCCTTTCAGAACATTTCCTGGCTGCTGGTGCTCGTAAGCACTTTAAGGAAAGCAACATTGATTTTTGCTCAGGTGGAGAATCTCAGGATGCCACGTGTCTCTTGTTTGCTTCACCAAACCTATTTCCAAGAGACGTGGTTTTGCACACATTGCAGGCACAGCCTGCATCAATATCCTGGGGGGAATTGTGATTCTAATTAATGACAGAGTCCTTCTAGAGGTGTCTCTGTTAAGCTTGTACATAAGGGCACTCTGCTAAGAAATGTCCCTTCCCTCTCACATGGCATAAGCTGTTGCCATCTGCAAAATATATTGACAATAATGCTGAGCCTAAATTATTAAATGCAGTGCTGCTGGGCTTGTGTTGGCAGCCACATGTCGTATATCCTCTCTGAAGAGCCTTGTGTGTAATGAAATTTTGCACTTTCTTTTCAGAACTGCCATGTTTTCAGATTGCACTTGTGATTGTTAAAAATTTCACCCTGTAAAAGAAAGCTTTGTATTTCAGATATGAGACAAGGAAAAAGGTTCTTGGGTTCTCAAATAACTAAAGAAAACTCTGGAAGAGTCTGAAAAAGTGATACTGTGAAAATAAGTAATAGAATAAGACTACACAAGATTGCTAGCAATCAGAAGATAATGCTTGTCTGTAATAATGCTTTTCACCCTACAAAATAACCCAGGTGTCTAAAAGATGGTATTCACTCAGAACTTACTAACATAATTATAATGCTAAAAATACCAGTATAGCTCTGTTTGGACATGCTTATTTCAAAATAAGAAAATTCGTAAAGGGTGGAAATACATGTATAACATGAAGTATAATTATTCTGGTAAAATTCCCTTCCCTCATTAATAAAACCTCACAACTTGTCTGGTTCATTATATGCACTGATTTTAGACGCAATCTTTGACCTGCAGTTAAAAGAAAGAGCACATCCATCCAAAAAGGCAGGTCCCACATCCGGTGAGCTTCCCTCAGATGAGAACTAAAAAGCTGAGATGTGCAGAAAAATCTACCTTTCCACAAAAGCCTGGAAGGAGGAGTCTGGTGGCCAAAGTGACTAAGTAGCAGCAATGCTTTTGGTCTAGCTCACTGTTTCCTCTCTGCTGTTACAACGTGGGAACAAAGCTGTGGGATAGCTGGGGGTGGGAGAGCTGCAATGGTTGGTCTGGGCAGTGCCTTTTCCTCAGAGACTGAGAATTTCATATACACAGCAGCCTGTGCCTCTCAGCCTTCTGCAGGAGTGCAGGCCAGCAGAGGTTAACAACTGATCCTAACCCTTCTGCCTGGGAGTGGGCTGAGGCAGAGGCAGCAGAAATCCCTGCTGACAACTCCAGAAGGATCACCTAGTGATAGACTTTAGCTGTACCCAACCTCTGAAGAATGTCCTCCTTGCTTGCCAGACTTGGCAGGCCACTGAAAAGTGAGGGTTTTGTGGTGCTCCAGGATTTTCCACCCAGCCACTGGACCTGGGGGTCATCTGTGAGCAGTCCATGACCATTCCCTGCCTCAGCGCTTTGCTCAACTCAGCCTGCCATGACACAACTTTCATGGCTTTCAACCACTTCCTTCACAATGCTGCCTCATGGATATCCCCACGAGGAATGCCATTTCCTTTACTAAGCTTTTCATGCTATTTCTAGTCATGCCAAATTAGCTATTCTACTGTCTGACTTAGCCTTTGAAGACAGACAGCTCCTAAGAGAGGCAGGTGCCAGAAAGCACTCATGAGTCCAGCATTAAGACACTTAATTGCTGCAGGACTTCAAATCCCAAGCAACTATTAATAGCCATGAAAGAAATGCTATCTTTTGCCTCAGAGACTCTCCACTACTTGTTTGTAAGAGAGGGCATTTGAAAAAAAGGCAGAGCTGTCATGGCCTGCATACAGACCAGAGTCAGTTCTGCTCATTGACTGCCTTTCCTCCCCCAGACAAGATTCTAACAGAGAGAAGCAGCTGCCCAAGACTCAGAGTTCTCCAGATGTTGATTTAATCTGTTCTTAGAGGTGTGTCTTCCCACAGGAACTTGGTGATGTTGGATAGATATAAAGAAGAGCTTCTGGTGGAGATAGTTTGGATCAACCCTGCTATCTGCTCACAGCTACTGGAAGAGAGCAGGACAGGAAGCAGCAAGTGAAAAAAACCTACAAAATAATGTTGGTCACAGGCCCTTTGAACAAAATGTTGTGAATTACCAGTGGAAACCCTTCAGGAGAGAAGTAAGTCACAGAGGAAGAACCTCAAACAGGCTACAGACAGGCAGGAAACAAATGCCCTTCATTGTGAGGTGCCATGCAACCAAGTCTCCATCTGGGGACAAGCATCATGTCAGGAAAGGATGTCCAGAAGGGATGACTGATGACATGCAAAAAAACCCTGAGACACCTTGTAAGAACCTTCTTTAGAGCTCCTCTCCCATTTTGCATGGTTTTATAGGGCCATGAATGGATCATGTTGCCTAACCTGATGCTGTCTGATGAAGGAGCTCAAGCACTCAGAACCTGCACAGGGCCACATTGAGTGGCTGAAACCATCATAGATAACCTGTGCAGGAGCTCAACCCAGATGAATTGAGACTTTCATCAGACAATGGAAGGCTACACAAAACATGTATGATCTTCTAACACCCTCAGAACAGAGGTGAAGTGTTTTCAGTTAGTGCAGCTTTGCAAAGCTTCAGTTGACGAGAAAACCTTAAAAGTGCTCTTCTCATAAAAGCAACCGCAGAAGAGATATTTCCCATTTCAGTTCCCAGTCTGCAAACAACACAGAGCTCAGACTTTGCTTATGAGACAGCCTGGATATCAGGAATGAGGTAAGTTTACTAATTCCCCTAATTCATGCCTCCCAGCTCTTCAAAGAAAGCAGAGTCTCACTAAAGACATTTTGCTCACGCTATCTTTCCATGCAGAAGAGAAGCAGAGCCATTCCCCACCAGGTGACCCTCTAAGGGACTTGCTGTGCAGACTTGCTGACAGACCCCCATCCTGCCTCCACAGACACCTTGAATGATCCTGCACTTCATCAGTGCCTTGTCCCAAATATAAGGGCTTGGAGGATCCAACAAATAGCAGAGATTGCCTTTCAGCCCTGCACGGGATACTCATGAAGTCATGTCTGCACTGAAAAAGTCTCGACTGGTTTTTTTTCACCCTCAAACAATCCTTTGACTTGATCCTAAGCAGCCCCATTCCTGCCAGGACACAAGTGTGTCCCAGCGCCATCTAGCCAATGTGCCTTAGAAACACACAGCAGCACCTGGAGAGCAAACCCCAAAGCAGAAGTTACCCCTAAAAACACAAACCCCTCACCACGGAACCCAACACCCACAGCTGCATTGCCAGCTCTGGGCCCAACATACACCTTGGCTCGCTAAGTTTGCTAAAGGCCTCTTGAATAAAGTTGAACATGATGTTCAGCACCATCCAGAGACCGAGTTTCCATGCCTTTGCTACCAAAAGCAAAAAGATAGCAAGGGAACTACCGTGGCTTCAACTAATTTTTGTTTCAGGTTTTGTATTTCCTTTGAATGAAAAGCAAGAAGTGAAACCTTAGGGTGACAATGCAGTGTAAATCCCCAGACAGATCAAATCAGATGAAAATCGGAGTCTCCCTTTGGCTCCATGATGTGGCCTGACCTACCGCAAAGCTGGACCTTACTGAGAGGGAAGAATTTGTAATCAACTCCAAGCAGGGAATCCAGAAAGAACTCGAAGGTAGGATGGCTGTAACAGAGGTGGAAGGAGAACCAACCCTAACACAAGCTAGCAGATTTCATTATGCATTTGTTTTTATCATCATTTTAAGCCACTATGATCTGCTTCCTCCTTGCCATAGGCTGCCATCAGCTCTCGTGTGGGTACTGATCATCACAGGGTTAGGTGCAGTGCCAAACTGGCCTGCTGATCCAGCTGAAAAGCAAATATCTGGAAAGGAAAAGTCTCGGGACAGGCAGAAACTAATATTTCTCCCCATTCTAAGTGCCACCACCAAGAATGGAGGTGGCAGGAAGATACAGCCAGATGTTCAGGGGAGGACAGGCTTTTGTCTACAGTGCAAACCTAAATCCACACTCCAGCACTCTAGTGAATCCATTTCAATTTGGAACAGCTTGCTAGAGTGCATGCTCAGCATCCCCACTGAGCATGCTCACCTGTGAGCTGAACTTTCATGTGAAACTGAAGATGACGTAAAGGAAAGCAGAAACTGAAGTGCAGTAGCAATGTAATAGCACCACCTGCAAGGTGGCATGTTTGAATGCTGACCTGTTGTACTGAAAGTTCAATCTGCATCTGTCAGACATAATAACAGAAATAGATATTTGCTTCATCAGCTGCAAACCAACCTGCTTTGCATGTACTGAGGGCCCCTAGCATTGATACGACACAATAAAAACAAATTCCAAGGTAAAGTTGTCTACTTATATTAACTGAGCCAATGATATTTCAGGATTAATTACATAGGTAATTATACATTAAAATATGAGAATCAGTACACAACACAATTCCTTCTGCCTAATGTGGGTACAGGCCATTAAATTCTAGTGGAGGAAGCTATGTGACAGCAGATTTTCCTTTTTAGCAAACACTACTCTGGATATCTGTGCATGCAGTTCTGTAAAGCTGAGCTGATGTGAAGCACTGAACACCTCAGTAATGAGTTTCTGAAATTATGATTGATGAATGTTAGAGAATGTGGGAGTGGCAGCCCTATTCCACTCACCTGAGCAACATCACATAATCTCAAGAGTGTTCTGCACTTCTGAAGAGAATATCAGCCTCAAGTTGGTCCACCTTGGTTCACTGGCCAAGGAAGACTGTAGCCTAAATTTGCACACTGAAATGAGGCATCCTTCCCAAATGAACACTTCCCTTTTTTAGCAGGGAAAGCTGCAAGGGAAACAACATAAACCATAAAGAAACACTGTAAACATCAAGTTAGAGGCTTAAGAGAACCTGTGGGGTTCCCTGTGCAGCAGCATAAGCACCAGTTGAACGTTGGATGTACTTTTAGCAAATATCTCAGCCCTGAGGGGATGGTCTGTCCCAGCAGAGAGGAGCCATTCAGACGTTTCCCCCAGTCCCCAAACACAGATGCCAGGCAGTGCAAAGGGCACAGGCAGTTCCTGGCAGTGTGGAAACAGCTCTCAAAGGCCAAGTCATGGGAGATTGACTTGAAATGTCTGGATTTGCTTGTCCCTGGGGCCACAATTTCCTCACTGCAGCATGCAGACAAGACTGATTTTCCAAACCTCTCTCCGGAGAGACAAGGTAACAGTTCAACTTTCACCCCTTGTCCGACTCACCCCATCTAGAAGATTCACTGGACTGGCAAAAAGCAAAGGCATATTATTTACATGGGTTATAACCCGTCACACGTTTAAGAATTTGGCCTTTTGATTTGTAAATGTATCTTATTTTAAATTGGAAGGATTTTAGTCCAGACTGGAATTTGTGCTTTCACAAACACTGGAAAAGCAAAAGGCTAAAACCATCAGTCCAGGCCCATCTCCAAGTCAGAACTTGGTGAAGAAAGCACCGAGAGGACCCAGTATTTCCATCTTTTTTCAGTTCTTAATGCTGATAACAACCTTCCACAATGTTACATAAACTTTGATACAACTGCTCAGTGGGCACAAAGAAGGTGACAATGAATTTGCAGATCTTTGTTTCACTCTTGCATCACCTGTGCCTGCATTAACCATGGCAGAATTGGGCTCTTTTGTGAACTTTCAAACAGAAAGCAAGGATATATAGCTGAAGAATGTACTTTAAAAAAACAAACAAACAAACTCACAAAAGAATAAAAAACCCAGAAGTTACTGAGCTCAGCACTAGGATAAACTTCTCTAGAAAAACATGTTTCAAGTCTGAACAGCAGCAGTTAATTTCTGTGTTGTAACTGAGGGGAATGGGAACACAAATGCAGTTAATTCTGAGAGTGATCCTGGTTCATGCCATTGGAGGAGAAGGTGCTGTGCTCTGTCCCTGATTCTGCCATGAATATTGAGTCAACCTCGTCTGCAACACCATGAGAACCTGGAAATCTCCCCTGGTCACCCATTTAATTTTCAGGCTGCCCAAATCAACACTTCAGGTAGCAAAATGGCAAATTAAGGAGTGATTTGGTGTTACACCATGAACCAGGTAGAAATTTACATAGGAAGCACTTACTTACCTGTTGGCTATATCAGAGCAAGCCTGTTAGGGCCAGTTATTCAAAAGTTACTAAGAAGATCACTGAGTTGATGCAGAGAGGGGCTGATATTTGGGTAGATTCTCTGTATTTTTCAAAAAAGACACACAGAAGAGCTGGCTTGGCAGCAGCCTCTTCTATATAATAACATCACAGTGACAGGAAATGCATGCTGTTTTCTGACATTGAATTTCTAATTCTGGCATCTTGCTTCTCTCAAACAATTTTTGTCCTGTATGAAGCTCTACTAAAGCATTATTATTTTTTGAAAGCCTGGTTTGCAGCTTTTTGTGCTATAGTCAGGAAGGTTTTTTGCTTTGTAAAGATTAGCACATCATTGCTTCATCAATGGGAAATATCAAGAAATTTCTTTTGAGGCAGAGAGGAGTTATGGAGGGAGAGAGGGAAGAAAAATGTCTGTAGCTTGTTATTGGCTTAATGGACATACTCTGCTGTTTTCGTCAGTAGCTGTACAGCCTTATATAATATTTTTGGGCAATGGCCAGCTCAGCCCCACAGAACTGTTTTGATCAATGGTTTTGGAAAGCAGGAAATGAATTGAATATATCTGATATCTGTGGGTAATGGAACAAACCCCAAAGATTACGCAGTCAAAGCTGCAGGCCACATACATGGCTTCTAAACACAATCCTTGAGAAAGAGATTTTACCAGCAACAGTTCCCTGGTTATGTGAGGCAAAAGTACAACTGAGTGCTGTGAAGACTAAGAAGGGCACTCCTATACAGGGAGATTATATTATGTATTAGCAGTCCCCCAGTGCTGCTGGTGGAGCCCCATCTGTACCCAGCAGAGAGGTGCAGTTTGCAGAGCAGGAAGAGAATAAGTTGTGTTATATAAAGAAATTCCTCTTTGAATAGCAGCATAGTCACAAGCAGCTTTGTGATTCTCCTGTGAAAAACAAAACAGAAGTAACCACACATCTGATCAGCACAGTTACACCAGTACCACATCCCCCTGACAGCAGGGCACCAGGCTGGGTCAGATGAGCACCTGTGATTTGGCATGCCAAATAAAGCATTTGGAAATTACTGGATAGCAGGAATCCTGAGCTGGCCACCAAGGATACAAGTATCCCTGCATTACATAATACCTGTAACATTATTGTGGTGTACATATTTACCTGAGGGCAAAAGGGAATTAATTCAATTGTGAAATATTTTTCCTACTTCAAAATTACCATGGTTTCAGTAAATGCTGGAAGGCCACTGGAGGGAAGGCCCTGTTGATGCCCTACTCTATTAAAGCTGCTCTGGTGCAGTAATTGACTGTCACTGTGATTACTCCCTTTGCTTGTCCATTCAGGCAAACAAGGCACATGGCACTGTAATTTTGGGCTTGCTGAGCAGATGACTGGTTTGAATAGCCTGAAGTCAGTCTCACAACTACAGCATCAATATCAAATTATATTATTCCAATGATTCCAGGATACACCTAAAGCAACCAGCTGCTTTCTTGGATAGTCCGCTTCAACTGCACCTTCGACTCACTTCGGTGCACTTGCCATTGTTCCAGTTCCCATTTTGCAGCTGCAGTGGGAGGGTGCAGAGTGCAGCATCACCAGAGACTCCTGAGTCCCCAAAAGTACCAGCTGACATCAGGAAGGTGAACGGAAGTGGTGAAAAGTCATTGCTCCTGGTGGCTTTAAACTGTGAGATTGCATCATGTGAACAAGAATTGCCTCATAAACCACTCTGTGCCTGCCTGGGGATTTTTTATTTCAATTTTTAATTATGAGCTGTGACCAGATTTAGTTTCAACCTATGACATTCCCTTATCATATTTGTTCCCTTCTATATTCTTGGTTCATCCTAAATTAGCCCATGGCCCAATCTAGGCAGTAGCAGTCAAGGACTCAATTACAACTTGTGTTGCAATCAGGTCTGGGAACAAATTATTTCCGTTTTGTGGTGTTGATGGGAACTGTGCCCATGAAAACTTGAACCCAGAGAAAGCCAGATGGTCACATCAACTCCCTTAATGGGAGAGAGGAGCAGTGCTGGCAGAGCTGCTCTTGCACTGTTGTGGTGGACTATTACGAGAGCAAATTTCTTTCCCTGTCCTTTAACCCAGTCTCACATACCCTTTTTTGGTGGGTGGCACATCTGGCTCTCAAACTTATTGTTTCTCTGACTGACAGTTGGCAGAGGTTGGTGGGTGATTTTCATGACAAAAGGGCTTTTGTTTGCCACTCCTTTCCAGCAAGTAGATGAGAAGCAGAGACACGCAGCAATATTCAATGAACACAGTACAGCTTTCCAGGGATATTTTCTTTTTGAGCCTTTCCTGTAATAAAAATAGCTCCTCCACTGAAGTCTACACATTTCTGTAGAATTTTTATGTCTATCTATATATATAGATACATATACATTATTGGTGTTACTCCTCCAGAATAAACATAGATATTTTAGCCTATCTGCTGGGAAGATTTTTCAGTTTTAGCAGCCTCCCCAAGAGAATCTCAAAAATGAACTGAACAGATTGAACTCAAGTCTCAACCTCAGATTCCCCTAACCAGTCTAAGCAAATTCAGCTCGGGTCTGAATCCTGTAAATGAGAACCAACTTCCTCATACTGCTCTGAAATAGGGAATCACTGCCTGCATTATATAAAAGATTATTTCAGTTTTGCACAGAAATCTGCTTGCCCAAGGTCACAAGAATATTCTGGCAGAGGCAAGAATAAAAATCTTGATTTCTTGTCTCCCAATCTGCCCCTTAGGCAACTAAAACCAAACAAGTACCCTTGGGAAGGAGATATGCAAGCACCATGCCAAATTGGGAAGAGGAGGGGAAAAGAATTTGACATTATGACAGGACAAATATTCTCTTCCTCATGGGAACATGTATCACTTAGGCCCCTTCCAGCGGATGCTGGAGCTCAAAGAAAAGGCTGATCTTTGTTCTTGTACCTCAGAAGCACTGGGAACCCATAGAAAAACAGTAAAAGCAGAGCACCAACTTTTCCCATCCCTTTCCTGACATCCCAGGAGAGTTCACATCCGACGCCAATCATACCACTCACTCCAGATGGTTTTCAAATACATATCAGTAAATATTTAAGGTGTGTTTTTCCTTTTTAGCAAATGCTTTTCTGTTTGGCTTAAAGAAATGCTCATGAATGAAGGGATAAGGGAAGAAATGAAGAGTCAGAGAAGCGTGTGATTTTTCTCCTGTACCTCACATCCCAAATCATGACAGTCTGCAATATATCCATTTTTCTACCTCCCTCTGAGAAACCAAAAAATGACTGTGTAGCACCTGGCTGCCGAGAGGAGAGCAGGTGGTAAACCTTCATAATGCCATGCTCACTCAGAAGCACCCCTTGACAGAGGGCTGATGGGCTCTGGTTTTCTAAGTCTGAATTTGGAAGAGGCCAAGGGTATGCAGTGGGAGGAAACAAATGTCCAAATGGAAAAGGCAAATGAACTCTTCCTGCTGTCAGGAAGGTAATCAGGACTGGCTTGCCTGGATTACCACTGTTGTAGCAATGCCCAGGGACTGGTGGTGGGCCAGCCCAGGCTCCTCCACAAATGCAGAACAAAGTCCATCCTTATGCAAAGAACTTAGCACAGGATACACCAGCACCAGAACAACACCAAAGCCACTGTCAGTGCAATGATCCCTTCAGGTTAGGGAAAAAACCAAAACTGTAAAAGCCCATTGGGATCATTGGAAAAGACCCAGAGCCCCTCCTTCATGACATCTGTAAGAAAAAATAGGTTATATTGCATTGGCCTCTGAGGATAAGCCTCATAATAAAGCCTGGCCCTGCTTAACTTAGCAGGCATTAATACTGACAAGAGTTCAGGGTTCATCAGTCAAGCTAATTTGTTCAACATTACCCTGCTGTTGCTTATCTGGGATAATCTTTCCTGCTGGAGGAGGGTAGCTGCAGGCTAATGTATTTGGTCCCCCTTTGCATGAACTAGTTTTATCTTTCAGCCAGTGCTCCTGCTCTGTTACAGCATTTCTGCTTAAAAGTGACCACAAAGAGGAAAAAAAAATACATATAGGTGTCTTTTTTCTTTCAATTTCACCAAGTGCCAAATAGACAAAGAAGGATTAGTCATTACAATCTTCACAGTTTCAGTGGCAGCACTAGAGGGCTGATAACATGAGGAGGTGAAAGACAGGATTTAGGAACAAATCAGTTTTGAAAAGCCTCTGTGAAACTTGTATTTGATAACCCTGATTTTAATTTATTTTCCCAATACACACTTGGTAGAAGAAGTTGTGTAGGAGATATGCCTGACTCTCATCAGGAGCTGAGAAAACTTTTAGTCATTGATTCACTTGTGAAATTGCCCAGCAAAAACTAATGCCTGAAATGTTGCAAAAACACAGTATGTGCAATACTAGAAGGAATCTGAAAATAACTCTTCTCTTCACAAAGACTTCAATGAAGGCAGAATAAATTGTGAGGCCAGAGCACTTTAGCAGGGAACCATCAATGGAACGAAGCAGGGGAAGAGCTGAGAGAGCATGTGTTCACTGAAGCATATGGTTACCAATTTGCTGGACATATGTTGTATTCCCCACAGGGCACGGGAGGACTTTTGGATTAAAGGGTGTAAATCATTGGTTATCACCCTAGAATTAAGCTCTATTCTAAATGTACAGAGGCTAAATATATACCTTTTTCTCCCCAGAGATTTCTTTCCCTAATCGCAGCTCAAAAAATCTACCAATCCCACTGTGCAGTGCTTTTAAGAAAGAAAATGAAAATAGCAGTTCACACAGAATTTCTTCCCTTCAATATAATACTTTTGGGGGGGCAGGAGGGGCAGAAAAGGGTAGAGAGAAAGTAGAAAGACAGAAAAATGTCTTGGGACATTTTATCCCATAATTTCCAGAGGAAGCCATTGATCACAGATGTGCTTTTACACCACAGCAGCACCTAATTATTTTTCAGGACTGTTGCAATACATGTTGAGGAATCTCTGAATAATAGAACCATATGGTAACATTGTCAGAAGGAGAAAAAAGAACCCAGTAGGCTGGGGGGAGGGAGAAGGCATTAAAATGTGCTGGCTGTAAATAGAAAACAATTTGTCAAACAAAGAATGAGGAAAAAGCAGGCATGTGAATTGTTGAAGAGAAAAATTTTCTTCACATTCTCTGGAGAAGATTCCAAGAGCCTCATTCTTTGTCATTCCCAGAACATCTGTCCTGTGAGGCTGGGTACAGAGCTGTCATAAAACTTTTGGAGGACTGCGGAGGAGCTTGGACAGTAGCTGACATGACACGTAGTTCTGGATGTGCCATCAGTTATGTGAGGACAGGTGTTCCTCTGAAAGCTTCTCCTGGTGTCCTGAAAGGTTTTGAAGTAGCTACAGAAATACAAGAGGCTTTGCCATGGAGCCTTTTGCCTGGGGCCATTTCCAGCTTCACAATCATACAAACATAGACTTGAGGCACCACACTCTTTCCTGAAGAAGCTAAGCCAGGAACCACTAAGAGTTTGGCTCTCATAGGCACACAGAAAGAGTTCCTAATAGGCCCAAGAATATCCCCTTTTTCACAGGGCACCTGTGGGAAGGGTGAGGGAAGTAGATGCATATGTAAGGGGTCACACGAGGAGCAGGTAGTCTGATATGTCCATGATGGCGTCAACTCCATTTTACATACACTGCTGTTACAGTTTGCCCAGAGCCCTGGACTTTCTTATGCTCTGCACTTGCACATGGACTCTGAGATATCCTAAAATCCCAAACCAGTAGGCAAAATCCTCCTGGTCAAAATGCTCACTTTGAAAGAAGAGAGCTGCCTAAGGAATAACCATGTCCAGCAACAGGTAGGAGCATGCTGGAACATTACAACAACTGATCTCCTTTCCCCTGAGTTAATCTACAGCCTCCTGCAGTGTGGGCAGGTCAGAGCTCACCTTCAAACACAGCCTGGGCTCTAATCTGCCTCACCAGATGGACAAGAGCACACAGGCCCACAGTGTGTGTGCACTGGCACAAGGACTCCTGGCCTAAGCTTTCTAGCATCTGGAGCCAGGGTTAAGTTTCCAGGAAAAACCTACAAGGCAGCACTGAACACAGAAGGGACCTGCAGGAGGAGGCTTTTTCCACCACACAGCGTGAGGTGGAGTGACTTCAGGTGCTGCTCATCCCCGTGGGTGTCTGGAAGTGCAGGAAACCCTTCCATCTGAATCAAAGCATCAGAAGGTGCCTGGGGCTATGCACGGTAGTGAAAGAAGCCTCTCCTGAACAAAGGGATGCCACTGCAGTGATCACAATGTCCCCAGCATGAGGCAGGGGTAGCTCTAATTGTGCGAAGTGCTTTTTGTTCATTAACCTTCACTGAAGCTGTGTTCTTGAGCGAACCTCTCAAAAAAACTTCAGGGACATTTCTTTCTTGTCCTAGCGATATGCAATTTCCTTTCTCCTCCTGGAGAGTACATTTAATCATGCTGTAAGGGACCAACAAGTTTAATTGGCCCAATGGACTAATTTTAGATCTTTATTCCTGACTTCAGATTCACTTCAAATACACTTTAAGAATGAGAAATAGAAATGCTATCAATTTAGGGATCACATTTTTCCAAGGGCCCCAGAAATCTTCACCACAGCTATATTCTTTTGCATATGTAAATAACTAAAGTCACAAATGATAATTGTAAATTACCTGCCTAATGTGCAGAAAGCATCAGGTAGCCAGATCTCCTGAGGGTTTACACTGCAACCACAGCTGATTGCAGGAACAAAATTGGAAACTGCTTCCCACACACAGGCCCATAACGTCACCGAAGGATTGCAAAGGGGAAGGAAATATGAAAACCTATGTTCCTCTCCTCAAAAAACCCCAAGCCTAAAGAAACTGAAGGAAATCCAAGAGAAGTAACTACCTGGCCTTTGATGAAACCAAAAATGACTACCAGTGTGTTCAATATAACTACAGATGATATTAAGATATATTGCCATCATGCTTGGGCACACATGATCTCCCTGTACACCAGGAAACTCTCTACAGGCTGGTTTATTCAGCTAAGACTCAGTTTACTGCTGTTAATTAAAGCAATGTAATGTTGGTATAGACCTGTCATTAATTTTGGCCCACACAAACCCACCTGGGTTGCCTCAGGTGCTGGCTAAGGAAGGTAAGTGACCATGTGTTAGTCAGGTCTAGACTCAGCTGTTTCTCCTGATCAAGACCCAGACTAACCACTCTTCCAAACACTTTCTAATTTGACATTCTTGTTGCTATTGTTTAATCTCCTTCTGGCTTTCTTTAGCACTTATAATTTTCTAGATTTCTCTTTCTCACAATATGAATTTTGAATTATTTTCTTCTCAGAATTAAAAACCTGATAAAGCCTAAAATCAATATTACTTCTGCCCACGTTTTTAATCCTCTAAAATCAATTTGTACCGTATTTGTCAATGGTGATTGTCACAAAAATCTCTCATATCTTGCCATGACCAGCTTTTTTTGCTCCTGGTAGAGGAGGAATATTTTAAATTTCCAGTTTGGCACTAGAAGACCCTGGCACACTTCTCAGGGGCCAAGGCATTGCACAGAAAATATGTTCCCTATAGACATTCCTAGATGACAGAGTGGAAGTTGCATGTGACAGACAAAACTGTTTTCTTAGTGATTCATACAAGATTTGCATGCACAACAGACACCCAACATACCAATAATTACATGTCTAAATCCTTAACAAACCACACTGCTGGGAAAGACTTCACAGATGCACTTATCAGAAAAAGCTTCAAGTGATAGTTTCTTCTGCTGCTCTGCTTGTACATCTGAACAAACACTGCTTTCAGGCAAAAGTAGAGTTTCAGTTTTCAAGGCTCATGTCACCACTACTTAACACTTACTCTTTTATTAGTGAATCACAGCAAGGGCCAACAAAGAGGATATTTCTGTAGATGGGAACAAGACTCAGAGCACCCTATAAAAGAAATTAAATATATGAAAAAAGACTTGTTGCTCTAGACACAATGGAGCAAAAATCCAACAGTGTAGGCTGGAGGTGAAAAACTTCCTTGGGTACTTTGTCTTATCTATGTTTGCAGAGATAGCCCTGTTCTCTGAATAGCCAATGCACACAAAATTGCTTTCAACACAGCACCTTAAGCAAAATATAAAGCTTTCTGGTTTGACAGCAGTCAGGGGAAGCCTTCTTAATGATGACATGAATTTGAAAGCACATATTTCTTAAAGTCATGAAGGTTACAAGTGAATTCAGCAATTCAGCCTGCGATCTATTTACTGCCTTGGCCTATACCTGCTATCAAAATCCTCTGGGCAAGAGCAGGCTCCATGGAGCTAAGGCTGGAGACTTGTACACACTCTGGGGATGCCAGGCTTGGAGTGTAATCACACCTAAGTTCACTCTTGTCCAGCTCCTTTTGTGATCCAGGAAGAAAATTTGAGGCTCAACTGTTAAAAATGGCCACATAGAGGATGGATGGATGCATTTTCAGACTCTGCCATAACATGAGTTATAACACGGGGATGCAGCAACAGATTCATGTTTCCAGGTTGTCAGCATTGCTGAGCATCCTTTCCCAGTCTCTTTTTTGTACCCTGACACAGACTAACATAGCGTGAAGCAAGGTAACATAATTGAAGAGCTTGATAGATATTAAACCAAACACATTGCAATGAAATTTGCATCACTGTAACTGCTTTCTTTTTGCTTTTCTTGAGAAGAGCACAGGTGGAGAGAAATGTGGTACCTAAAACCAGAAAAGGCCTTAAAAGCAATTAATGGGAATCCCTTGGTCCAGTAACTTGAAAGCTTGCCTTTACTTAAGAAAGCTCCCAGCAATGCCAGTAAGCAGGGAGGAGAACAGAGAGGACCTCCATGCTAACCAGGACATCCCCTGTCCTGACAATGTGGTACTGCCATGGTTCAGTGGAGGAATCCCTAGATGACTCAAGGAGACAAGCAACATGTATTTGTTTAAACCTTAATTTTCTGCCCTTTATGCCAAATCTGAATCCACTCTCTGTTTATCATATATTTCTGGTTTAAGTTATTCAGTTTTCTTACTAGACCTTTTGCTGAGAGATTCCCAATTCCTTCAACTTTAGTGTCATAATGATACAGTCTTCCTGAAAGAGAGAAACCAATGAAAGACAGAAAGGACAGAAAGAAGAAATAGAATAAAAACAACTTGCATAGCAGTACTGCCAAGAGGTACTTCAAAACTACACATTTGTTCCTAGACCCTTAAACCAAAATCTAGATATGATTAGTCAAAACAAAGCTCTTGTAGCATTATTAATGACAATAACAGGTAAAATTACAATCAAGTTTCCACTGTTTCCACAGTACTGCTGCTCTATGGATGTCTTATTAAAAAAAAAAAAAAATTAGGCATCTATTTAAAATTATTTATTCCACAGAAATACTCTTACGGGATGTCCATAAAATTATAAATAATTAACACAATGTGCTATTACTATTCCTTTGCTTTCACAAAAAGGGGCCTACAACCTCTCTTGAGATATGGAAAATACCATTTTGAAAGGAGCACACCTTCTCATTTTTGTCTCTTTATGAAGTGATTTTCTAACTTAAGCTAACTTAACATCTTTCTACTTCTTCCTTTTTAGTGGATTAAAAGTTTTAATTCTTGACTGGACATGTCTTCTTTTTTTATTTCATTTCAACCTACTTTTACACCCCTGATACTTCCTACTCTTTCCATAGTGTAAAAAATACATCTTTTTTGGTCATTCAGAACATCTTCTGGTGTTCATATTGTTCATCCTCCTCTCAGCATTGACTCATCTCTGTGATGTCCACTATTATCTCTCCTGTCTACTTCTAATTCATGCCTTACAGTGTTATGATGCATTTTCCCTTCTACACTGATGGAAAGATATGGTTCAAAAGAGAGAAGTGATAGGAAAAAAAAGGGCTTTCCTACTGATCTCATGTCAGCTGGTTATTCTACAATGACACATTTTTCATTAGAATCCCCAACAGCACAGGAGGAAACCTCTATTCCCTCAAAAGCCTTTCTTGAGCTGGATGTTGTTAACCACCATTTTTTAATTCACTACATTCTCACTCAGTGCAGTTCTATGCACATTTTTGCACTTGTGTAATTAGAGGTTAAATATGAGCCATTTCTCTAGGAAATGTCTGTCAAATATAAGCTTTAAAAAAGTGCTCATATATCAGGAATAAGTCTTCCTGATGTAGGGACCTCTAGTCTCATTAACTGCTCCAGTTAGCAGACAGCCCGTGCCACGCAGACATGCCCACATGTAGAGTCACATTGGCACAGACCAGGCACAAAGGTGTGACACACAGCACCTCTGGCCTCGAGCCCCCTGTGACAGTCACCAAGGGTGGCTTAACTCCCTCAGGGGTGGAAGATTTAAGGGTCATTGACCTCATCAAAGAATACAACAAATATCTACGCTGACATGTTTAACAGAACCTATTATGCCCGTCATCACCCTTGATATTTTCATGGGTTTTGGCAGAAATCACATTAATGCCCATACTTGTGTGGCATTACCACAAACCAGACTAACCCAGTAAGATCTGCTTTAAGGAACAGGAATGCACTAACACAGAAGGTTTCTTCACATGAAAAAGATGAGTAGATAACAGGTGGTACTTAACAGCCCAAATGAGTAGTGAGAGAGTAGGATGTGATAAAAAGGCGTTATTTAGGGAGACAGAAAAGAGACAAATCAAATCATTGGCAACAGCAATCTGAGGACAGATAGCCTGGCCAGGAAATAGCCACAGGAAGACAACATTTTATGTTGTCACCTCCTGTTGTCCTGCAATCACCTTATGGCCTTGTCTCACTGCCATCAGCAGTGGCCCATGCAGCTATTAGCACTGCTCCCAGCTCAGCACTCTGCTCCCTGATTTCCCACTTCAGTGCAACAAGTACTTCATGCTCTGATCACAACTCCCGTGTTGTTCCCACCAACACTTCTGATGGAGAGGTCTTTCACAGTTCTCTTGGAAACCACATGTGTGAAAGATATCCTGAGTATTATACCCAGAGGTGTAATATTAGAATAATTCCTGATAAAAACCAAGTGAATCATGGTGACCTACGAAGAAGGCTGGAGGTCATCATCCTCACTTCTTACTGGCTTACAATACTGAGAAGGTAAGTTATTGCACACTAACATCATATGTGGCTCTTCCTGTGAACTACAGCAGTAGCAGGCTCCCAAATCTAGGGACAACAACGGAGAGAAAAACCAGCACCATCTAGTTCACTCTCACATAGGCTGCAGAGCCCTCTGAGAACAGGTCTGTGATGGGGGAAGCTTCTGATCTCCTGTCTCAGACAGTGGTCAGTGAGCATCACCCCACAGCTGACTTCTCCCCAGCTTGAGCTGAGGTTTCAGCCACACATTTGTGTTCTGCTCCAGGACTGGGGAACTGTTTGCTGTTTTGGAAATTTGAGGACAAGGAAACCAGCAGACACTGCAGACTGGTCAGCAGTACTGATTCACACACCCAGACAACTGGACTGATCCAGGACAGACCATGTTTGGGAAGGGGAGAGCTGCAGGGAATCAGCTTTGCTCGGCAGCAGGTGATGTAATGTCTCTGGAAAGCAAGATGGGCAGAGAGCTCCGATGCATCCTCTCTCCGTCACAAGAATTGGGGATGGAGAATATTCACACAAACGTGAGAAAAAGCAGAACAGAGGGAGGAAGGAACAAGCAGACGGGGAGGAGGAGGTGCTGAAAAGCGGCAGGGGAACAGCTCTTTCTGGGAGAGAGTAGAAAGGATTTTGCAATGAGAAAAGCTGTCGCCAGTTATTTTTGTACAGATTTAAAAGTTCACCGAACCCAGCTCTGGAAATTGCATGTTGTGTTTTTGGCTGGCAACATCAACATACCATATGGAGAAGCCACAGTGTGAGCTTTACAATATTGTTTGGATTCGATATTGACGTATTTTCATTACTGAACCTGCCTTGAACTGTATGTTCTTTTCTTTGATGTACTACAGATGAAACAAACACATAAAACAAAGAAGCAAAAACTAAAAACAACAAAAGAAATGCACAGGAAAATACCTATATTTTGAATTAGACCTGAAATTCATTGACTTGTCTTTAACAGCATCTACCAGACGTGGTAGATTCTAGACAAGAGGAAGAGGCAAGAAACACTATACTTCTGTAGATACCATGGATGCTGTTTCTCCATCTGTTTGTCCCATTATATTGGACTAGTTCTCTGTTTAGGGATTTGCCAAACTAAAGATGCAAAGGAAGGGAAAAGTCTAAAGATAATCATTACATTTACTAGTGTAATAAGAAATGTAGGGCAAATAGAAAAATGAAGGCAAGTTTTCACCTTCTATGCTCCAAGAAGATCCCTAGCACAAAATAATCTGGAACAAAAAGTTGCAATGGATGAAAGCATAGAAGCTGAAAGGACAGTAACACACAGGATACTGAAGAACCAGAGATTCCAGAAACATGGCAGCTGCATCCTCTTCCTAGTTTCCCTCCCTGTAAAGACATTCCACTGCTGAAATGGTGCTTTCTGTACTTTGAAAAATCCAGGGCTTTTGTCACTCCTGACTACTAATCCCAGCTGCCAAAGGCAAGGTGGTCAGTTAATCAAATCCATGCAGCTGCCCTGGTCACAACACTTGGTACTGAAGCCTGGGAACCCCTTAAGGTGAGAAGAACCAACATGGCCTTTAAGGGCAGGCCAGCTAATGCCTGAATGGAGCTGCTGAGAAAGAGCCAGGACAGTCAGAGGATGGGGTGCGAGTGTCCAGCCATGAGAATCACTGTCAAGAGAGGAAGATGGTTTACTTTGCAGACCTGGCATCCTGTAGAGATATCAATTAATTACATGGGCCTTGGGCATGTGGAATAGGAGAACTGCAAGAAGTAGCCTCTGAGCTGCACAGAGGTGCTGCAAGAATACAAGGAAAGTCTAAGGGGAAGGTGTCTTCCTGAGGCCAAACCCAACATATGGGTGCTTAAAACCTGCTACGGACTTTGTTTGATTTTAGTTTGTTTTTTGGTTTGTTTTGTTTTTAAAGAAGTATTAAGATTGTAAACCTTTTAGAATATGAGCACTGTTGACTACATTGCTGTTGTGCTTAACACCTTGTGTCTGTGTGCTGGATGGGGTTACTTATTGCTACTGTAATAAGAAATCCAATATCCAATGGCATCCAGCAAACACCCTGGGCTAGACTGGAGCCCAAGAGCTGTGCAGTGCAAGATTTTGCTTTTTCCAAGTCTCTCTTCAGTGAGTCACAGGCCCTGGCTAATACTTTTAGCTATAATACACACATGTTAATAAAACTATATCTTCCTTTGCTAATTACCATCATCACCATGAAAGGAAGCAGTAGTAAAAAGCTTTCCTACACATCTGTTCCTCCTCCTTACAGCCCATACTGCACCCAACCATGTTTTTGCATTTTCAGAGACTGTTTCCCTGAAATGTAAATGAAGACATATAGATCATCTGTTGACAGTAACACATCACAGTAATTTCAGTGAGGCTTTAGTGACAATTTCACTGCTAACATGGCTATTTTTGATATGAAGCTTAAACAGAAGAAAGATGATGGTGAGATGGCCAGAAAACCTGCACTGGGTAAAAAAGAAACATTGTAGTATTCTTTTCTAGACAAAAGATACATAAATGTAAGAAAAACTGTACTGTAGAGAGTTTCTCTCTTTTCCTTTCCTGGAACTCCAGATAAGGAAGTTACAGCTACATGACTGCAGCACTGTGTGATACCAATCTGTAGCCAGTGTGGGTTTTACTGGGCAACAACCCTGCTAGACATGATCTTGTTCCAAAACCTCTCTTGAACATCTCTCTGACAGAGACTTCTCTGCTCCCTTCCCTTGGCATCTCTGAGTTTTAGCCATTTTACAGGCTAATACAGAGTATACCTGTCTTCCAGGTAGCTGCAGGAGCCAAGTAACACAACTTCAAATTGTTGCTTGATTCAACTCATGAGAGTTTCTACTACTGGTTATGGCCTTGGGTTTGCATTTATTAAAATTTGGTGATGTGGTTTCCCAGTGCTCTGCTTCCGAACCAGAGACACAAGAATCTTCTTCACTGGTCTCCTGTCACCACAACTTGCAGAAAACATTGTGTTTGGAAGAAGCACAGACAGCAAAGGGAGTTTTTCTATTAGGGTTAGAACCAAAGGCTTCCTGCAGAAACAGTTTGCTCATTACACCAAGCACTGGCACAGAAACTCAAGAAACCACTGGCCAGTGTAGAAGCAGGTCTCTGACATCCCTGTAAATATCCAGTGACTGAAAAAGTTGCATTGGATTGAATATTTTCCTGTACAAGTGGGAAAAAACAAAGGGAAAAGGTATAGATTTATTTTTATTCTGCACTGAAGGTCACAATTAAAAACTGAAGCTACACCTTGGTGGCGGGAACAAGAGAAAAACCTGCCCTTGATAATATCACTGACATCACTTACCTAAATAAGTTGGTATCCCACTAGCCCACTTGCTACTCAGTTCTTGACACTCCACTAGTGCTTTCAAGACATTTTCCCACCTCTGCTTGTTCTGAGGTGAAGTTGGAACAGTGGGAAAAGAGAAAAAACCCTGCTGCTGAAAACTCAGCACTACCACTGTGCCCTCATTTCTACTTGTAAGACCATTGGTGCAACATGAACCCAGCTCTGTCACCTCATAATCTTGAAGGTATTTATTACCACAAGCACTGCTGAGGCAGGAAGCAGTCATATCATCCCCACCACGGGGCAGACTGAACCTCTGAGGAATCAAATAATTTTCCCAAAGACCCAAAACAACTTCAGTCTGGTAAGCCAAAGCCCAGAGCTATGCCACCTTCCAAGTGGTTCAGCTGAACTCTGTGTTTCTCTTTTCTCCAATGCTGTCAGAATAATCATCAGTTAACTTCCAGTTCTAAAAGAAATTAAAAGAAACAATGATTTGAACAAAGAACAATTTTAATCTATCTGAAATCACAGCTGAGCACATTAAAAGTCATTCTATAACCCACTTTCTCCTTGAATTTCACAAAATGATTGGTTAAAGTTCTTAAAAATGGGCCATAGTCCAAGTCCTATTAACAGATTACTGCTGTTAGCGAAATTCTTTCATGTCATCACGTGAGGAAGATTATAAAGCACTGATGAAATGATGTAGATTAATAGGATATAGCAAATAATACTCAATTACTCTGACCCCATTGCAGTAGCTCACTTCCTTTTTACAAAGCTCATGCTCAAACAAAGACAGCTGGACAACATTGTTGACGCTGAGCACATGTGCATAATTGTCAATTAACTTAAGACACTAAGTGTAAAATAAAATAGTATTTTTGGGAAATGGCTATAATGAACCACAAAGAATTTCAGTATAAAATAAACAGCAATCTGACAGGACAGAAAAGTCAGAGCCATATCAGAAAGGCACTACTTCATGTACTTCCTTTTCAAGGAACAAGGGAAGATAAGTAAATCAAACAAATAGAAAAATTCTATCAGCAGCCTGGAGTTGTCCCATTTATAAGGCAGATGAGTATCCAGAGGATAAAGCAGCCTTGCAAAACAGACTTCATAATTTTATGATTTGTGTATTTCAGTTATATTTTGAGTTCTTTTCCCCATTTCTGACCTGGTGAGAAATGAAATACTCATCTTCAGGAGAAACAGCCAGACCAATTCTCCTGCAAATTTCCAAACCCACTCACCACATGGAAGGATGGTTCCGTGGTTAAGACAACTCAAACTCAGATTCTGTTCCCAGCTTTCTCTGTGACTGTGGGTGGCTAAAAGCTATAAATCATGCCTCTGATAAAAGAGAGGCTGGAGAGGAATTTCATTCATCAGCACATGCAAATATGCTGGAAATGAGAGCATTAGCATATGACAAAGTCTCCATGTGCAAACTGTCTGCATGTTTTGGAGGTGTAATTACCACCGCATTCAGGTTCAAGACATAACATTTGTACCCAAGCTCAGTCACTCCCCATACTCAGGTATGCTATTGCAAAAGCAGTCAGTGTGTGCAAGAGAATACAATTGAATTGTTTTGCCACAATCAGTCCCGAAGTTTTTTTAAAGGATTTTACTTTTAAAAAAAAAGTTACTCTTGAAAAGAGCAGCAAATGGAGGAACCAGCCTAGCAGACAAGTCATCCCTGCCTATAGCCTACAACATCCATTACAAACACTGGAGGCCAGAGGCTGTGAAGCATGGATTGCTTCAGCTGTATTTTACCTGTATTGCCTACAAGCATTTCAGCTTCCCATCTCTCACCTATTTACTTATTTATATTGTGTCCCAGAAACAAAGTCCCAAAAGAATATTTGAGCTGGTGGCAAGCTCTGCTATCTACCAAGCTGAAGTTTAAACAAAATCAGAGATTCTCCTAAAACAAATAAATTAAGGTAGACTAAGCCTTAAGACAGGCCAGCAGCTGACAGAGACAGAAAATTCTCCTTTTGCTGCCTCTATTTCTGTAGCACATCTCTAAAGATACAGCTCTGCTCCAGTCCACCCCAGAGTTCATTAGGCAGACACCTAATGAACTGCATGATGCAACACATGGAGGTGTGTGTGGGAAGCAAACTTCATCATTTCACAAAGATTTTGCAAATGCTTTTCTAAGTACGTGTGGTACAGCTTTCCTCAGCTGTTCAAACCTTTGCACTCAGGGCTCTGCTCACCAGAATACTTCAAAATACACAAAAATATTAATCATAGCTTCATAAACATCTCTGTAAAGATGGTTAAGTGAATTCTGTGCAAGCAAAAGGAACCCAAACTGACTGACATCTCTATGGGCTCAGTTCTTTGGTTTACTTACAAAGCAGTCCAAGGGCAAACACAAGGCCAATTTTACTCCTACTCAATACACGTCAACCTGAGGAACTTTCCAGGAACAAGAATGCACCCATTCATTCAATTCTGTCCTAAAACTACCAGCTAATGGAATATAGCTGGGAAGGGAGAAGAAAAATCAAACCTCTGTATGAGGCAGCCCCATGCTTGTTATTGGAGAGATAAAGGCCACTGAATTATTTTAGATGATCTTCACAAGAACCAACACAAACAAAAAAACCCCAAAACTAGGAGGCATTCAAACCCAAGCTTTCTAATAGGGAAAGGATAAACCTATCTACCCTGCCCTTAGATGATTCCTTCAAGAAGAGATATGAAAAACAAAACAAAGGAAATTTACAGTGGTGCTAGCACCATATGACAATTTCCATCATAGGAGAGCTTCAGCTTCCAGATACATTAAAAGAGAATTGACATTTACAACCCTTTTGAAAACAGAAATAAAGAAAAGCAATGAAGAGACCAATTGTTTCCCCTGCCTTCCTTCCTCTCTTGTCTCTCCATAACTCATATACCCTCCAGGAAGAAAGATTTGACTCTTCTTTGACTTTTCAGAACAGCTGGTCTGTCTCTAACAAATGAGGTACCCAGAAGAGGAAGTTTTGGAGTGATTGAGCTGCTGAAGAGACACGGGTGACCTCAGGGCATCACCTCCCCTCTACTGGATAAACCCAACCCTTCCTAAATGTCAAAGTTGAGACATTTCCTCACAGCAATTCAGGGAAATCTTTGTTCCTGAGATGTATATTGTTAATCCTTAACATTGCTCAAATCCCACTCTCTCTTTCATTTAAGGAATGCAGGGACAATTCAACCACTGCTGTTTTGACCATTACTGACAACTGCTGTGACCCTTACCCACAGGGAGCTATGATTTTAGGTTGAAATTTTAGAGTTGTTTCTAAACAAGCAGTCTTCTGACTTCTCTAGAAATGTGTAATTTGTTAGTTATTTAAGCAGTGCTAGGTTTCCCCTAGGCAAAGAGAATCAATGATTTCAGATCAGAAAAAGAAAACTGCTGCATTTCAAACCAGAGTCATTAAAAAAACTTTCATGTCAAGCATTGCAACGAGTGGGGAGAGTCCCACCATTCTGCACAGCCAAGAAGAGTTTCATAGTTAATAGAGAGAGTAATACCAATAGCAGGCTGTCTGCATCATTGCTCCACAACACCAGTGGTGCAAACTGAGAGCCAGAAGGGCATTGTGTTCATTAAGGGTCACAGATGGTATTTAAAACGTCAGCAAAATGCTGCAAACATTCTTTAAGCATCTCAGTTCAAATAGCAAACACAAAACACGACAGGAATTGCACATTCCTAAGTCATTTCCAAAGCACTTACCTCAGCAAAGACCAGGGGTGCAAAACCTGCTAATGAATGAGCAGATGGGTCTGATGCCCCACACTCCTTGTCAAAGGTGGCATAGGGCCCGCAGCAATGCTTGTCAGAAACATTGTTCAGCAGCCTGAATGACAAAGGGGAATGTTTTAATTATTACTGACAGCAATCCATTTTTAAAGAGCTCCTAAGTTTCTTGAAATTGTACCCAAAAGCCCATAGATTGTCCAGAGAAGTCACTCTTTGAAATGCTTCACCTTGAAGCTCCCAACCATAAACCTGCCTCTACTGTCCCCTGCATCCAGCATTGCATCAAGTTATTGAACACTATATTCAGCTCCTATTAAAGATAGTTTGAATTAGCAAATTTCTTCAAGTAGATCTTCATTCTGCTACAGACTGGCAGCTATTGAGATGCAGGATCTGATCCCTGTCTCCTATTTCCAGCAGATGTGTGAAAAAGCTAGCTTGAGAGAATCAAGCAGTGGCAGTCTTTAGTTCAAGCATGTACTGCTATAATACACCATGAAATTATCATCTAGCAGTGACTTAATCTGTGACCTGAGAAGGAACCCCCTGCCCAGGAGGGGAGAGCAACACTGTCACTCACAAACCAAGTGTAAGTAGCCAGAGGCATGTTGCTGCTGTTAATAACTATAATGAATCCCAAGCAGAGACACCTTCCCTGGCAGGCTGCTGTTTGGGCTTGAAAAACTGTTTCACAATAAATAAAACAAAACCAGAAGCCATCACATTAGCTGCTGATTTTTCACCTCCTACTCAAGTACTCCACAGAGATCCACTCCAGGCTCTCAAAAGCAAGCAGTTACTCTCAATCAGAGATATCTGGCATGGAGGGAGTGACTTAGTGCATTCCTATGGGTGGGTGTGTATTTTTATACTGATTCAGATAATGGAATTGCCTTGCAGAGTGGGAGAGAACTACTCATTTCCAAGACTACCTCCCAGCCCCCCTTCCACTCCATTTCTTGGTTTTTAACATACTCCCACTGCTTTATGACTGGTGCATTACACATAACCAGCTCCTGAAGTGACTGCTCCTGGCTAATAGGAGAGAATTGTTCACATTCCAATGTTGGGAGAGCTAATTTTCTTTTTCCTTTTTCCTTTCCCTTCCCCTTTTATATTGCATGTAACAACCTATAAAATGTATATTACACTGTACTGCACCAAACTCACATTTTTGTCCCACCTGCCCCCAAAGCATATGATTTAGAAAATGAGAATGTCAGGAACAAAGAAATCACAGGATGCTGTGCTGCAGAAGGATCTGGCCACAGCTTGTGCCTAGATGGGCACAGCTGGTCTCAGAAGGTACCAGACTGGTGGTCACTTATCTCAGCCAAAACCAGGATGGCAAAAGAACTGATGTCTGACTTCAGCATGACATTTCTCACCTTTCTGGCCAGGGGCTTCGAGCCAATATCCTGGGCTGATGACTGGTCTGGGCATGTACAAAATGCTCCCCATTCTGCCAAGCCAGCATTTGTAATACTGGCCCCTTTCAGTTGTTGATAGAAGACAATGTGATTCAAGAAAAAAGCCTGCTCGGGCAAGCCAGGACAATCTCAGGCACATTTCAGGCATACTGCTGGTACAGGCAGCTAATTCCAAATGACAGTCAAGACCTAGGCCCCCCATTTCCAATTCCAGTTCCCTGAAACTCATTCCTCTCATCCTGAGTTCATTAAACTGTGTGCAAAATAAGGTTGTATCTCTACAGCCCTGCAAGAATTTGATGGGGTTTGTACACTACTCCTTAGTTCTTTTCTAGCTTTTTACAAAGCCACTTATTATTGATACATTCTTTTTGTAATCTTGTCAGTACATTTCAGGAAAATAAGCACAAAAGAAATGCTAATGTTATTCCCTAGCAAGACGCTCCCCTACTAAGAACAGGAGACCAATTAAGTCATCAGTTATGCCATGTTATCACTATCAGCTCCACAGCACAGAGGTGCTTTCCTAGAAGACAATTTACTATTTTTGTTTAACCCAAAGGTTTGTCTTACTTCCACTTTTGAGTACACATTCTCCTAAGCAGAACTAGAGAGGTATTTACCCCAGATTGTTGATGACAATTAGTGAAAACTCTTTCTAGCTTTATCTGTGCCAGACAGCTGGCAACTGTGGCTGTCTGTGGCATCAAGGAGAGACATTTTCAGGGGCTCTACTGGCAGCACCCTGCAGTAGGAGAGCCTGCAATGTAACAGGGCTGGCCGGGGTTTTAGTACAGAATACCTTTCTTACATAAAAGCACCTCCCTCGCCTGCACAATGCTTCCTCCTGTACATGAAATGCATTAAGAGCAAATAAATTACAGTGGCACATCCAAATCTCAGCATTCACTACAGGGAAACCTTGTGAACAAATTTTTCACCATGGGATACATAATACAGTCTTCAAATACATTATCACTAGTAGTAGATGGCTGGAAGTCTAACAGCAGCTATAAACCCCTTGAGATATGACAGTGGCACCTTCCAAATGGGCATTGTTCAACACCTGTTATCATTTATACCACTTTATTTTCTCCTCCATCATGAATCACGCTGGTTTCCCTGATATATAGCACACCCCAAGCAGGTAAGGTAGCTGGCCAAAGAAAGCAAATAGCTCTGTATGATTCCACAATGAAGGTAATTAGTCATATCCCTGTTCTTATCATTTAAAACAATTCAGAAGACGGGACCTACCTGCCATTGAAAGTTTATTTAGATTAAGATAAGTAAGATTTAAAGACTATTGTAATCTTTGAACAATTTGGTGTTATTAACTAGAATAAAGGCAGGACTGTTGTGATATATCTTCTTCAAAGATTTGCCTTGTAAATAAAAGAAATTAAGCTGAAGGAGGTACCATGTCTCTAGAAAAATAAATTATTATTAAATATTAAACCACTGAATTATCATGGAATATTGTGCAGATAAATCCTCATTTCTTTTGAAAAACCACAACACTTTACTATGAAGGTAGAGAGGATCAGTTATTTCCGAGGTAGCATGTCAAAACAAATATGCAAGGAAAAGCAGAAGAGGAGGGAAATATAATGGAGAAGAAAAAAAAGCTTTTAAATTGGGCGATGCATAAGAAAACAAAAATTACTCACTTCTCAAAACATAACTATGCTGAGTTTTTCAGTTATAGAAATTCAGGCTTCAAATCCAGAGTCAGACCTGCATTAGTATCACAACAGAGTCACTCAGCTGATTGAAGCAGACACACTGAACTCTCCAACTGAGTAACTTACACCTTTGCCTATTAAAAACAGACACAGTCTTCCTTTTTTTTTTTTAACATTTGTCTCTTCTTAGAAATATTGCCAGTTTTAAAATGGCATAGTATAGGTGTTATAACACAAAAACTAAATTATCTTTTTGGACAATAACCAACCTGCAACCTGAAAACAAAAGTTAACTTCTGTGGCAGCCTGGTTCATTTAAAGTTTAAAAGCTATTTTACCACTTTGTGTAACTTCCCATGAGTAAAGTTGAAGCCTATCCCATGAACTGTGGTCATGGGAAAAGCCACTGCTAAAGTACCATGATGTTTGACAACTGAACACTGGTTTTAGTGTGAAAGATTTAGAAATAAGCCCCATTGTGCAAGCATTCCTGGAACTCTTGAAGACTGAAAATTAGTTACTTAGTTGTGAAAGGCTAATGAATATTAAATGCACTAACCAAACTGGCATTTTGTAACTCATTTCAAGAATTTCTGACCACAGTGGTTGCTACAATGATCTCAAATTATGAATTTAAAATGAAGGGAATTTAAATGAAAATTGCAACCCAGTTGTGTATCTCACCACTGATTAGCCAGCACGTTGTCTCTTAAGCCACTATTAATAAGCAAAGAGTAGCACTTTGTCATCCTAGCAGATGAGAGCACTTTTCCATTAAAGAGTCACTTGCCCATAAATCAGAGCTTACCCAAAGCAGCATTTGATGTGCGTAAGCAGAGGAGCAAGAGAGGAGCTGGGGGAGCGAGCAGGCGCAGAGCGAGCACGCCCCAGCGCTATACGTGTGACCCAATACGTGCAGCACACACACGTTCAGCACAGCTAATGACATCTTTTCTTGCCAGGCTCTAAGATCCCATTAACTGGTGAATCATTCTACCATCTGCAAAAAGCCAGTCCTTCCTCCCCCATCCCCTCACTCAGGACAAGCAAAGGGGAAGCTTGAAAACAACTTTCAGCTCTCTTTATTTGTCCTTGTGAGCAATTTCATAGTCTCCCCTGGTGATGTACCAGGTAATAGCTCCCCTTCTTTCTCAACAGACTTTATTACAGAGCAATGTAACATGCAGAGACCAAGAGGTTTCCAAGCTGCACATACAACAGTATTCAAAATGTCAACCAAAACTGACATCTTTGATGGCAGCTGCACAGACAAATAGAATGTTTTGTGTTTACTGCCATTTAGCAAAGCAACATTGCAGAGCCAGGATTGAAGGAATACAAAATGCTACAAGTTGGGAGACTAGATGATAAAATGGAATCTAGCTACCTGCTAAGACCCCAGTCATCTTGCAGTTTCCAGAGACCCCAGGAATCTGCTGGCAGGTCAGACACAAAGGCTTTACTTGGTGGTTTGGTGCTCAGATGTTGTACAAAAACCCAGAGAGAACTCAAAGAAGGAACTCACATCACCTGCCTATCTTGAGCTGCCACGATAACCACATGCCAGGAACTGCTTCTCTTCCTTGTTCCAAGAAGGCAAATTAGTCACCCATTGGGATGGCCAGACCCAGGACTGCTACAGTAGACAGTTACTGGTGCAAAAGTTACTGTGCATGTGGTTTCCCCAAAATTTCCCTTGTAGCAGTCCACTTCCCACATAATTCTCACTGGAGCTGGCATGGCTGTTTGGACACCCACGCTGGCAAGTAGACTGGATGTACTAGATGGTTTTTGCTTCCAGATGTAAAAAAAAAGGCATTTTTTGCTGTGCTAGTATCATTGGGAACCTGGCATGAAAGCTCGCCAACATGACTTCAGCAACATTGCTGTAAAAAGCAAAACCACAGACAAATGATCTGCTGTGTCTAGGAAGTTGGTTGATGATTTTATCTTTTTAAAGGTAATTTTCAAAATATTGAAAGCTGCAATTCAAACTCCACTACACATTATCTCCTACCTCACTTTTCTTTTAAACCATTCATCTGGTTTTCAGATCTAAAAAAGAATGCCAATAACAGCCTTGAAATCAGATTAGGGGAAAAAAACCCCGCCAACAAACCAATTCAGAATCAGTCTAACTGATTCTACAGGCATCCAGAGAGATTCTTTCAGACTTAAAAACAACAGCCCACAACGCTAAAACCTGCTTACTGCCCACACCTGGACAAGAACAAGGGCAGAGGGAGCAACCCCAAACATCCTCCCAGCCTAATCTGGTATTCACATTCAGGCTCCAATTTTTGTCATGATAAAGATGGTATAGGGGTTGGACTGGATGACTTTGAAAGGTCCATTTCAACTTGAACTGTTCAATTCTAAGAGAAGAGCAACCTAGTGCTTAACACCCTTCTTTTTTCTAGCCATTTTCATGAAGTCCCATTTTTAAATAAACAAAAATTGAAACAGAAGAAGGGGGAGGTTGGGGTTGTAGTTCTGCCACTTTCAAGGGCTTCATGCTGAACTGAACACAACACTCTTAAAATCGTTGTGAGCTGCCTTGTGAATCTGAAGGATCATATCTATCTCAAGAATGACTTTTGCAGACCTTGTGTTTTTGGGACTTATTTTGTTTTTCTCTGTACAGACAGCAACAAACTTAGAAGCTGCAGATATTGTTCAGCTAATGTACAAACACTCATGTTTCATTATGGCATGAAGCATCTCATTTTTTCACTTTATATTGTAAAGAATAAAATGCGTCCCTGGGGTTTTTGTTTTGGCTTTAAAGAGAGCATCATTAAGTGCTGTGCCAAGAAACCTGATTAAGACACTATTTTAACTTGTAAGTTCTTCTAAAAGAAGCATTCATTTGACAGCTTTAAGCAGATGACATATGAGCCTTTTTTACAAGAACATTTTAAAATCAAAGAGGTAAACCAATACTATCCTGCATGAAGAAAAAAATATCAATTTGTTAGACTAGTTTGACACATATTCCATCAACAAAAGAATGCAGATTGTCACAACTGTCTTAAGCAGTGATCAGAAATGAGTTATTCAGATGTACTATCCTTTCCTTGATAAGCAATATGCAGGTTATTTTACTACCACTGATGTAGTAAGATGGCATTGCACTGACAGTCTCCTGATTGTTCCCCAACATCCACAGCTGATGTGGCAATTTTGCACCTTCCAAAAGAAAGCTCCTGAGCATGGGCAGTACTGGGCTACTGTGGGCTATGCTCAGAGAAAAATGACACACTGAAACTTCACTGAACTCTCCAGGAACCCACGGGTTCTAGTTTGTTTTTTTTTACCTTCTTCTTTCTGTTTCCTCATTCTAGGATTCCACAAATAATCCATTAATAACTTAGTGGTATAAGTTCCCTTTCTTGGTACTGACTTCTATATTTCATGGGAAGTTCTGCCTAGCAGCAGCTGCTCAGGCAGTTTAGATGATGCTGTTTGTGCTCTCCAACAGGATGAACACCTCAGCACTGCACTGCATGGCAGTCACCACTGAGGAAGCCTCTGTGCCTCTAGTGAGCCATGGACATCACCAGCTCATAGGATTTCTCTTTCCTTCCCTGCCACATCTTCTGGTCCCTTCAGCTTGGATGCTGGCTCTTTTCATTTCCAAACAGTCCTCACTGTGGCCATAGTGGCAGATGGAGGAATCTGGGGAGAGGGAACAGACATCTCACTGCTCTCTCTGCATGTTGGTGCCTCTCTCAAATCACTATTTTATTACCTGCACAGCAGCTCAGGTAATGCCTCAGTATTAGACTCACAGGATACCAGAATTACAGAGGTGGAAAAGGATATGAGTAGCTGGAGGAAGTGTTAATATGACATGTTTAAAGCAGGTCTTTCTGTCATCTTGCATCAGGCAGCTGTCAGTAACCCAACAAGATTTATAATTTAAAAAGAAAAAAATGAAATCACGCTTTTTTGGGTAAAAAATCTGGTAGCGTCACCACACAGTACAAATAACTTTCTGTGCAAGTGTATGTGGTGACTCTCCCCCTGGGAAAAGTTTTATTTTTCTCTTTGCGATTTATCCACCACTCAAACCTCCACATCCACCCCAGCCTTCAGCTGCTGCCAGTTCACAAAGTGTTCTGTGACATGATTTTCACAAAGTGTTTTGTGACATGACTGTCACCGATGCATCTCATGAGGCTTTATAATGCCAGCTCAACTTTCCACTTTGACCAACCCTCTTCCCCCTTTATTTCATGCAGGGAAAGAATTTTAAAGAAACAAAAGAGGAGTCAGTCACCTAACCTCACTTTTGCAATGTGTGGCTGCAGCCTGAGCTGAATCAGAGTCGTTTGAAATTGAGTCATTTTGCCTAGTTTGCTCTAATGTGATAAGCTTGATGGGATAGAAATTCTATATATTATTACACAGAATTATTTCAAACATGGAGCTAAGATAAAAGCAGAGTCCAGGGAGGGCTAATCTGTGCTTGTCAGCCCACACTTTAATCACATGCCGATTACTTTGTTAGTCATCTCTTCATCAGTGCTCTCAACCCACTCCTGCTCCTCCTGCAGTAAACTTTAATTAACTGAAGAAACACTGGAGTTACTCACTGAGAATAGAGAAACAGAAAAATTAAGGAGCTGAATGCTAAATGCCTCTTATCACAAGTGAGAGTGAATGAGTTTGGAGCTAGTGGAAAAGACAAGTCTTTAAACCCAAGCAACAGGAATTCCTGTCTGTAAGGAAACATTTTGAAACAATCCAAAAGGAAGACTTCTGTACCATTGCACTATTATGTTTCTTTCCCTGGCATATGTTTTGGGTTAGCAGCTGGTCTTTTACTGAGAAAAAAGCAAATTAAACTGAGAAAAAAGCAAATAGAACAACACATGAATCACCTGCATGGATAGTTGACTAAAATCACTGCTCTACATCTGCTATGCATTATCCTCACTCTGATGGGACAACTTAGCTAAAAGTCAAAAACAAGCAAGTCACACAATAGCAATGTTTGTACTTTGGGCTGAGCCATCAGTTCTTTCTAATTTTAGTGAGCTAGCACCACCCTTACGTGGTAGGCAATCATTCTGATTACCACAACAGAAACAGCATCTGTCATGCCACCAGCAAGTAACATCTGAGGTGTTATGGTTTTGTTGTGCTCTTATGGATAATAATTAACCATCGATGGAAAGGAAACCACCACAATAAAGGATGATCCCACTGTAGAACAACTTGAACAAGTTCTCATGACTTGCTGAAGAGAATCCATGACAGAACTAAGGTGCTCTCCTCCTGGATCAGCATCCTTGCACTAGCCCTGCACTCTTCCCCAGCACATCAAAGCAGGCAGCATGAGATCTGGAAGGTGATCAGTTTTTCACTTGAGAACATTGCCACATCAGTTCCAGAGTGCCAAGAACCTGCTACGTGACCTTAGCTACCAGGTGGCATATTGGAGAAACAAACCAGACTGCTGGATTTTCTAACTGCAGCCAGTCCTGTGAGTCACACGGAAGAGCTGTGCTTTGGACAAAAGCTGCCTATTAGCCTTGCATGCTCATGAGGGATTCTGAGCAGCATCCTGCACCCAGCATGCACCTGGCGCATTTGCATAATTTGCAGTGTTAGAGTAGAAAGAGGATTATGAAAACAATGACTGAGGCAATATTCAGCTCCAAACGGATGTGCTGCTACTACCCTACCATAGCAGGCTGCTGACAGAATGAGCTTTAGATAGGTTTGTCACATCTTTTGCCTTGGTGTCCCTTCATTCTTCTCTTAACATCTCTATTACTCCATTAATGACTCTCCCAGCTTCTCTTTCCTCCCACTTTTCACCATGATCTACTCAGACACTGCACCACTCTCTCCCTCTCTCCCACTCATGATGATGCCTCTCTTCGTGCCAGTGTCTCTGCTTCAGCCACAACAAACCATGATCAACTCCACCAGGATCCTCCTTTTGACAGCAACTACTGGCACATATATGAAAAGACAATAGGAATCAGCCCTTTTCCTCCATTTGTGGAGCCATCCCACTTTTGCCCCTCACCTTGCTGTCAGTCAGCCATTGCTCTCACGCCTGATCATGTGAGGATACAAAAGATACTAATAAAGAGGTTTAGAAGCAAAGCTTTAGAAGAGCTCACCATCTGGGCAGTGCTTGGTACAGAGCTGTCACTCAGTGCCAAATTCACATGCCAAGTCAGATCTATCATTACAGAAATGCCTGCGCACATGGACCATATTCTCAGCTGAAGCAGGACAAATCTCAAAGAATTAATATTTGTTTTCACACATTTTCATCTCAGGCAATGCTGTAGAAGCAGTGACCCTGATCTAGTGTTTCAAGATGCTATTGCTGCAACCCAAACAGCAAAACAAGCTGTAGTTTACTCCTGTAAACCAAGAGTAATGAGGTACTGTTCTCCCCAGGCAGGCTGCAAAGGGCAGAAAGAATCTTTCCCTGCTACCTTTAAACAATCTCAATTTTGCTGCAGCAAACTGCCATCTCCCTTCCCTAATCAGCCCCCCAGAGTGGCAAGTGCACTTGGCCACCTCTGTGTTTCACAGTCTAGGAAAAGAGAATGCCTGTTGTGTTGGCACAGGAAGGAGGCACAGGCAGCCACGCACAAACTTGCTGACCTGGCACAGCATTCAGCTGCAACACACAACTGCTTTCCCAGGCAACTCATTGTTAGCATTTAATTGTGAACGCTGTAGAAAAGGCCAAGGGATTAGGATGGAGGTTATGGGAAGTAAAGCATGATCTGGAATGCTGTTCTGCAGTCTAGAGAGAGCAGTTGGGTATAGACAGCAGAGGCTGTCTGGGTAAATGGGCACGGCTGGAAGTAGCATGATGCAACAGCTTGTCTCCAAGCACAAGTAAGACTGGATCACCACAGAAATCTGTTTTCATACCTACTCTCACAGCCACTATAAAAAGTATATAAATCACATCAGTAATAAATCATGTAAGGATTGCACAATTGGATTCAGGGGTGGAGGGAGCAAAGGGAAAATCCATCTTGCCCATCACAGTCCTCCTCCTTTCATATCTGAGGGACCCTTAAGTCCCTTCTAATATCCACTTCCTACCAAGAGCCGTGACTTACCACATCACCCTGCTGAAACCCTGCTTAGGATATTAAAAAGCAAAAATACATGCTTCTCAACAGAACTCTCTGGATTATCTAGTTGATTTTTAGAAATTAACAATAATAATGCTAAAACATCCAGCAGCGTAATTATCAGCCCCTTCTCATTTATATTCCCATTAAATTCACAGCTGCTTTGCAAAGAGACAGGCTGCTGTATGAAGACAGCCTTGTATGCTCTCACCCAAGCTGCTTCCATTTATTCCATTGAGAATGATGACACAAATAACTCAAATGCCTGCTCGGTATTTGGCAGGTGCCATTGGTGTATGACACACTATTCAAAAAGCACACAGCAAGAATGACATGATGTTCTAAAGTGAAAAAACAGGGCATTTTATTCCTCTCATGCTAATAAAACTGTTAATTTTCAAGTATCCACTGACTTTTTCAACATCCAAAGGAATTTTACTGTGAGCTAAATCTGCCAGCTTACCTGTCCTGTAATGAACCATAGCTGAAAAGTGGGGAGCTGTGAACGCTGCAACTACTGTGGAGGGGTGGGGGGAAGAACTGACAAGCAAGGTGTCTCTGGCACACTGCAGATAGGACCCTGAGGTGTCACAGTGCCATCTTCCAAAACTCACCCATCTGGGTTCCTTGGCAGGAACACCACGAAAAGAAGAAAGAACCTGCAATTGCATTTTCTTGGCTTTGAAACATGCTAAATCGATTGACTACGTGTCAGCTTCATGCAGTGAGATATTTCAGCACCTCTAAAATGCATTTGCAGGTGTATTTCTAATTTGCAAGGACATTCTCATGCCAAGTACCATGTGGGTACTTACCTGATGACACAAATCTACAGCAAGAACAAGTCTGTGCCATCTCAGCTAAGAAATGAAGTAGTTTTGCTAGACAGAACTAGGCTGATTTCAGGCAAGACGTTATAAGGAAACACAGAGAAGAGTTTTATACCAATGGATTACACAGAGCATTGGTATAACTCATTCTACCGGTGCTTTAGCTTTGGAGCTATTTGTTGCCTGTAAGGTGGTCTGTCAAAACTGATGCAGTTTTTCAACACAAATCCCTGCAAACTGAGATGCAGGCTGGGATCCTCCCATCTGTTTCACAATTAGCAAAAGGCTCCCACTGTAAAATTTTACCTACTGCATATTCCAGATGGAATAATCCAGATGACCTAAGGACAAATAGTCTAAATAATGAATGGACACCCTGAGATGTTTTATTTTCCAGGATCAACTAATCACACCCTACCCAACAGCTTGATTCCGTGTCTCCAACAAAAGTGAGAAGCACAACTGAGAAGCACGACTGAGATATTTTCAAGTAATTGCATTTTCACAGCAAGCAATTTTATCACAAAATGAAGTTGTTTCTATCCACTCACACTACCCGTAACTGAAAAACCAGGAAGAATACAGAACATGTGAAATACTGTTTTTATAGCAGTGCTCAAAGGTCAAACACAACCTTTGTACTCAGCTGATGTTTGCCATTCCTGATTTCAAACAGCAAGAAAATGGGTTATTTAGGACATATTTGGATTAAAGGTTCTCTTAAACAGACTCTTCAAAGCCAGCCATAAGATAGCAAACAAAACATATATTTAAAACATTGAAATTCTGAAGACATTGATTGTATTCAAGAAGAAAAGCTTTTCATGAAAGAATGAGTATGGAAAAATGATGCTGGACTCCAACAGTATACAAAGTAATACAGAAAACCTGTTTTGCAGTATCAGTTGACATGAGAGGTGACAATGCCACACTTTAGGGTTTTTAGAGCTGTAAAAAAAGCATCCTTATTACAATTAGGGCTACTGCACTGACAGCAATGCTCCCAGTACATTTATCTGGAGCAGAGGTTGTTACATTTTGTGCACAAAGATTGTAGGGCAGGTGGAGTTTATAAACAACAAAACAAACCCAAAGTGCAAGACGCAGGCTTAAATTATAATTTGCAGTAAATGCTACAATTGAGCTAAAATGAGAAAGAAAATTTGCACTTTTGATTTGAGGGGTTGACTTAGCCAAAAAGTCAAAAAAGCCACAATGAAATATGGGAAAGTATAATAAGCCTAACAGCTTTGCAGGCATTTGTGACAGGACCTGAACATGTTGGCTCCTGTTTAAGAATAAATCAGATGTCAAGTTTGGATTCAGTCTATAAATTTTCAAGGATCTTTTTGTAGGGTATCCAAACTATGAATAATATACTATTTTAAGTTATGTTTCCAAGTCCACCAAAAAAAACTGTGAGTTTAACAGTCTCTTCTAACTAACCTCAGCCAACATACACAGGTTATAATATAATGAATTGCATCTGGTTTCATCACCATGCAGTTCATAAACCACAAAGCAGACCAAAAGCATGTTTTCACAAAATAACTTGGAGTCAACTAGGTTCCAGAGTTTTAAGATTTTGAACTTGGAAATCAGGAGCCAAACACATGTGAATTTAAGGCAGTGTGTTTACTATCAATGATGTTTCCTCCCTTGCATGGCTATAAACATTTGGGCGGCATATTTTTGAAGGGGTAAAGAACAGGCCATGAAATTAGGTTCAACGATTCTGTTTGCTGTAAGAAAACAAGATATTTTTATTTACAGACTTATAGCTGAGTGCTCTGGGAGCTCTCCTGATAAATGCTTCACCAGCTGAGTCACAGTGCGCACAGGATTAGTCACGGCTGAGGAAGTGTCCCAAGGTTTCATTTACAGCCGCAGATTTACCTGATGTATATTAATTTCTCCTGTGAGCAGCAGCTCTCAGAAGCTGTGCGCTTCAGAAGCCTCGGCTCCGTCATCTCCTGCACGTCACCACACCCTCGAAGCCGAGGGCCAGAGTGGCAGCAGCGCAGAGGAAGGCGATGTCTGCCGGCCGTGCAGGGAGGAGGAACCGAGGGCCCCCAGCCCGTACATCAGCATATGTTCTGTGGGCCTCGGCAGAGCGGAGCATGCGTCACGCTCACTCAACGCTATTTTAGGTGACAATGGCTAAGCTAAATGACTTAGCTGAGCGACCCAGCACACTCCTTTCATTGTGTGCTCCAGCAGAGAAGCCTGAGCAACCGGCAGTGCTTCTGTGCCTGTGAGCTTCTACCCATGGTGTTCCCACTCCGCACATGGGGAGCAAGGACAAGAGGTAAATAACTTTGCCCAGGGTTTAATTGCAAATCCCTGGCAGAATAAAACCCCTACCAATACCTCAGGCATCCAGGTTTCAAGTCACTCTCTCCATGTAATCCCTAAAAGTCCTCCGCCTGAAAAATCTGACCTGGCAAAGCCTGGCTCTTCCATGAGAGCTGTAAATGACTGCCTTCATTGGATCACCAGACAAGTACGAGGCATCTCTGTTACCTTTCCTCACAAGCTTGAGCAGAGTCTAAACATGGGTGCACGCACGAGTTGGCTGCACATCCTCTGTTTTGAGAGGCTCACATGAAGCAAAAGGAAGATCAAACCTGCCCACTTGAGCAACAGTATGAAACCAGAAATGCAGGATTCCTAAATGGCTAAAGAGTATAAGCAGCCTTTGAACCCTAAGACAGTTGTATTTCTGCACCTTACCTCCAGTTTTTACACGGATGTTAAATTTAGACATGGAGAGCCCCTTGCACTGGTGCCCAGATCCTCATGCTACCTGTGTGAATGATGCTGCTTTCCAAACAGGCTGTCCACATCCTGCCCAGGGGATGTCTACATCTTGCTCCATCTCAAAGACTTGTCCCCAGGCAAGTGAACTACAGACACACTTAGAGTTTCTTCAAGTGAAAGTCTATCTTAATGCAAAAACATTGAAAAAAAGAAAATTGTAAAGTTAAAATTATTAAAACTTCACTTAAAGGCTATGTTATTACAGAATTAGCATTTAAATAAACTTACAATCACTGTTAAATACATTTTTACACAAAAGCAAACCACAGTGAAGATGCTCCATGCTGGCTTGCATTGTTTATAGCTTTGAAGACAAATATAGAGTTGAAATTATCTAATGAAAATAAACAGCTCCACGAGACAGTTCTGTTTCTTTTGAGGTGAATATACATTTTATCTACTTTAGCATGTCCATTAGGAATGTGCTAAACATTGGCTCAATTTTGCATTTCTTCCTGCAGCAGAACACAAATTGTTAACTCTCACCTGTAGGTTAAACCATGCCTAGTTTCCTTCCTCTTATTATTCTGTATTCTTCTTCCTCTCTTCCTGCTTCTGTGCTAAGGATACTGACATCTGCTTACAACAATTTTTTTTTATCCTTGCTTTTAACAATTTCTCCAATAAACAAATTAGAACTTTTCAAAAATTTCTCAAATCAACATATTTTTGTAGAAGCTTCTTTGGGCCTTGACAGAGACTTCTTTAATACCATGTAAATATACTGTCTGAAACCTTGATGAGTTCTGAAAAAGAAGTGATTCAATATCTACCAAACACTGTACTAAAATTATTTGTATTATTAATACAACTGATGACAGGACTAGTCCACATTGATTTAAAGTTTCAAAACCAATAATGTTTTCCTTGCTCAGATCTATACAGGTGCCCCAAAAAGAAGGAAGATTATTTCCCAAATGGTTTCACTGAAAAAAAAAAAGGTATTAACATAGCTGATCTAATACTTCAACCACTTTGCACCACAGTTCTTGAGAAGATCTCCCTCAAGGTTATCCTTAGATTTATATCAAAGCCTAATTTTGCCTTGCTTTGCATTAGTCTGAAACCATGCCTAGATTTTATTGAACTTTGATTATGTTATTGGCTTTATATATTATCCAGATTAAACTTTTAATATGGTTTCATGGTTTGAAAAGCATCATCATCTACTGGTAGGGAGTTTTCAGTGCAGTGGGAAATGGAATTAGGAGAGATCCACTGAGTTAATTGAAGATGCCACTAAAAGCTTTGGCAGCTGCAAATATCCTGCCCTTTTGACTTCAGCAGTGGTCCTGGGAGGAGAGTGGAGGAAACTGTGGTCCATGAACACAGCAATTCTGCTGTAGAGGAGTCTCTGATACAGAACAGACCTGTTGAGGTACGTCACATCTAGGGGTGCATTTGCTGCCTTTAGACCACTAACATTATCAGTATCATTTTAGGATATGCCATAATTTGATATGGTAATTGTGCTGTGTTGTGCCTGCCAAAGGAAACACCTCTACCTTCTCCACTACTGCAATGTATATTCAAATCACCAAAGTAACTAAAAAAGGAGAAATGTACTATGAAAACTCATCTAGATATATGCCAATAGTATTTTCTATGGTCACCATTCTGATTTAGAAGGCAGCTACCCTCTTCATTCTATTACAATAAAAGGGAGGTGGAGACTCCAAATAAATGCCCTAAATCTAGGAATACTGACACCAGGAGTGCTAGTAAAATAAGTCTGCTTGGAAATATCTCAAAAAATGAAAAAGGCAGAAGAAAAAAGCCCTGTTTGAGTTTTGCACCATGTTTTCTCTCTGTATCTTAAGATACCAGTGTCATGACTCACTCTGGAGATTTGAATTGCTCCCTGGGCAACATGACCTTCTCATACCAGCTTTGTTCCTCATGCTAGCAAAAATTGGTCATCCATGAATACTGAATGAAGAAACTTCCTTATTAGTCATCTCTGGATCTATAAAACTAATACCGGAAAATGGTGTTTAAACAAGCCCACTGCCGCTTCAGGTACAACTTTTCAAATCTAAATAGTTTCATCAGGTGTGGGTGGAAGGATAGAAAAGGGAAAAAAGTTAGATACATAAGTCATCTGTCTCTAGATAAAATCTATGGATCAGCACTTCTTTCAACAGTTTGGATCTATATTTAGGTTTTCATGTTTATATGCCTGACTGGCAAATCCCTTGGCAATTTTGAAACCAATGCTTGAAAAAACCCCAAACTTGAAAACCCACCAAGCCTTCAAACTCAGCAGGCTGAGCTCTCAGTTGCACTTGAGCTGGTTAGCTGTCCATCCTCATATAGGCTGTAAAACACTGTGACTTCTCATACTCAAGTAAAACCTACAGATGAAATTCTCCTTCTGAACACAGGAAGAACAGGTATCTGTCCAAACACGGTCTTGCCTGCACCTCTCCTGAAATAGTTCAGGACATTCCTGACTGTGCATGAAACTAAAACCTCAGAGCAAATCACATGCATCTCAGTAATTCAAGTTACAGGCACGCTGCCTCGTTCAAAAGATAGTGCAATAGTATCAAGTCATACCCATTTTATAATGGTCACTGACAAAAAAATGTCACCTTGTTCGCATGGATATTGGCTGCTTTTTTGTTTAAGCTCTCTCTGCTGGTAACAGTACAGGCTCAAATTCCATTGAAAAGCATATTGCACCCTCTCACCAAATTATGTGAATAGGATTGACCAAGATGAGGACAAACATCCCTGTAACTGCAGGGCACCTAATCAGAATCCATCATCTATCCCTGAGCCAACAAAGTACTAAGCTAAGAGCTAAGTGCTCCTGCAGATCTAAAACTTTGGAAATACTCCAGATCTACAACTACACCAAAGAACTGAAAACTTCTCACATAGGAAGCATAGCACAAGTAATCAAAATCGTCGTGGAAATCCTCATCCCAGAGTATGAAACAGCAAAACATATTAACTACACATTTCCTCTTTGTAATTAAAGATGTAGATAACACTGCACTTAGGCAGTGCAAGATGAAACTTGAAAGAAAAATTAAAAAAAAACCTCCAACCAAAGTCCTCCTATAGATTTTTAGCCAATATGCAATGAGCAAAAATTATCCCAAAGCCCAAACATGGTGTTGACATCTCTGTGTGAACAAGAATCCAAATCTTGTTATATCTCTAAATGGCCTATATCTTACTGTACCCTTTGCAACCTGTTATCCTGGTTTCCCATCAAGATAGATACCACAGTATGTTTTTATTAAGTTTATTAAGTTTAGCATTTAAAGAAATATCGACCAGTAGCTCCACTATTTTTTCTTTCGAATTACATGTAAGTAATGATAAAAATAGCTCTAAATGCCCATCTGATATACTCTTCTTTTATTAAGAGCCTCTGCAAAGTGTTATTTGCTGGCCAAGGATCCAATCTGATTTCATCTGTAGACCGTTGTCATTACATGCAAGGCAATTTCTGTAAGAGACATTTCAGTTTCATTTTCAGAGGAAACATCTTTAGAAGGATTTCCAGTTTCTCCAAGTGTTGGATCAGCTGTAGGATGTAAGACAACACTCTCTGATTACCAAACACCCTGATGACCAGGAACAGGATGCTAAACCACATGAAAGCAGTCTTGCTGCTCAAGTAGTGACTAACATGATGTAGAAGGAATGTTTAACAAGTTCCTTCATGCAACAGGATGGGTGAATGCCATCTCTCACGGCTACGTGCACACTTCAGAAATTCTCTCACTTCAGGAAAATGTGTCTCAAAGTCTGTCAGTAGAATGAAGGACGGAAAAGTTTGGAACAGTGATGCACATATTTTGCATTTTATGTAAATTGTACATGTTTGTATTGGTAAAGGAAACACATTGATGAGTGTGAATTCTACAGCTGCTATGGCATAGTTAACCTTTTCAAAGGTTCATGTACACTACAGTTAGCAAAAATAAACTTATCATAGTTTAGAAACAAAAATGTTAACTGCTGGAAACTTCTAGGTTCACAGGATGGAAATACAATGTGGCATTACAAAGTCAGACTACAATAGTCCTTGATACTGCCCTGATGCCAGTTAATCACAATCTGTTTCTGTAGTGTTTCTGCATCAGTAGAACTCACTATTTGCATGGACTCCTTGAATTCTATTTCAAAAAGGGAATTCTTAATTTTCTCACTGGATTTCATTTGATACTCATCAGTACTATGTGGCAGCATTTTTTAAGTGTTCATTTCTATAACATAAGGTATCTGTATTACCCCTTGCTCTAAAGGAGAGCAAAGAAACAAGAGGTACTGAGGTCCAAAGGTGTCCACGCGACTACTTAAAATGCTGACGTTGTTAACTTCGGAAGAGGCAGAAAACAATCAAAACCCTCTTATAAATAAGTAACAATAAATACAAAACAATATAAATAAGTAACTGTATCAAATATCTTCCTATTTTTGACTGCCCCTGAAACAACTCATCTTGCCTAAGTAACACTGATCAGGAGTGGTAACTCTTCCCAGGCCAAAATGCTATGAACTTTCAAAAGCTAGGAATGTATGACAGTTCCTAAAAGCAATCTAACCAAGCCCCTGTGGTAGCAAAGTTACCTCCAGATGAATCAGAGCTTTTGTGGTCAGTTCTCAACTACAAGTCCCATGGGACAATTAGCTCTAAGTTTGCACTCTGAGCTTTTATTCCATACATCACCCACAATATGTAGATACTCCTACACAGGAGAATAAACCCAGTTCTTCACAGGGATATTCAGTAGCCCTCTTGCAAGGCTCTCTTCCTCTTCTTTCAGCTCACTTTCCTTTAAAATTCAGGAAACACCAATGCAGAGCCCACAAACAACTGCTTGTTTTTAACTTCACATTCTTGGTTACTGTAAATCCTGTGTTCTGAACAGCGCTCAGACCAGGCGTGTGCAGCTCCTGTGGGGGTGGACCACCAAAGACTGACTGCTCACACGAAGCTGCAGCTGTGGAACACAGCAGAGCAGCTCAGCAGCACCCAGAGGCCACATAGCTCGTGGTGGGTGGCTGCTGACCAGCTGCCACAAACCCCAGCCAGTGCGTGGCACACAGCTGGCAGCAACCCAGTGCTGGGGAAGATGCACACAGTCATCAGTGCTGTCAGCTGCCCCTCACATCCCCTTCCCTCTCTTCATGTGCTCATTACCAGCTGCCCTCTCCCTGTGCACACAATACCCTCCTGCTCGTCTACCCTCACTATTCAGGGCCTGGGTCTCCTCTCCCCCGCAGCAGCCGCACAATCCATCACAGCAGTCCATCTTGTTCCTTACTTCCCAGGTCCCTCCCCACACACAAGCCAAAGTACCCCCACACTGTTCCCATATTAACCTCAAGTTCCTGCTTCCCAAACCTCCCACACTGCCGGCTTGCAGCTTCAGCTCCTCTCCTAATCCTCCCAGGCTCCTCTACCCTCTGCAAAGGCCCTTGCTCCCTGCTTTCCAAACTTCCCTTATCTTCTCAGCGTTCCTGCCACTCAAACACCTTCTGGAGGTTGGGAGTCTCAGGGGCACAGTTCCTGGCACCCCAAGAAGAAGAACCAGCACGTCCAGCTGCCTTCTCCTGCAGCGCCCAGGCCTCCAGGGTGACGCTCCCTGGCGCAGACGGCAGAGCGCCTCAGATAAAGGCTCGGAACATTGCTCGAACCAAAGGACCACATGAAGCTGCAAATCCCATCTGACAGCCGGTGGTGTGTAGGCCTGATCAAGATCCAGCAAAGGGACCTGCTGCTTGTGCCAGTAAAGTGAATGATCGCATTGGCAGGCTGTCATTTCCCACGTAAGCTGGCGTTCTCACAAGCTGCCAGTTGCAAGGGAATGGAAATCCAAGAGCCTCAAATCCCTCTGAAGTGGATGACATCATAAAGGATGCGAGTTTTCAGTCCGTTCTTCCTAATTCTGATATTTTCTCCTAATCCCCATGCTGCTCCACCCTGGATCTTATTCTTCATTGAGTTCTGATTCACTTTTCTTCCTCAGTTTTTGTCACTGTGCCTTTTTCACCAACGGGACATCATTTCTACAGTAATTCAGAGGACAGATCATGTTTGAACTCTCAGTTTCTTTGCTTAGCACCACAATTTGTACTGATTCCTGGGCTGCAAAGAGTCAAAATATCTTCAGGAATGCACACACTACCCAACTTCTCTTCCACACACACTTCTGTGTAAGCGGCCATTGAAAAAATCTGACAATTAGGCCAAATTTCAGGAGAGTAAAATGGCAAAAAATGGAGACTTACACAGAACTTCCCTGAGAAATGTCGAGCCCATGCTTTAAAGCAAAGAGGTACTTGAACTTCTCAACAGTGTAAGTGTGTATTTTAATCAAGAGCCTGGGCAAGCAGCATTTCTTTCTATAATTTGGTTTTATGAGAGCCAAACTGTTGAACTGCTAAGTTCAGCCAGACTCAAACAGCCAGTGCAAACCAAACCAAACCAAAACAAAATCAAGCAGTAGAAATAAATTTTGCAGAAGCAACAACAACAAAATGCCTCATAATGGAAATTAATTGCATAATTGCATCTATGGACAAAGTTGACAGTTCTATCTATAATGACAAGTGGCAACCCCCTCCCCCAAATTAAAGCAAACTTTGCTTAGAGGCACAGGACAAATGAACAAAAAAACCCTTAAGGAAAACAACCCTAAAACCTGAAATATTAATACAATATTTTCTTAATCCAAATTATAATACTTAAGAGCCTTCAAGATTGACATACCACCCCACTGACAGGGCAACGCCTGCCATGCAGGCAGCCTACCAGAAAACCCTAAAAAGATCCAGTGTCTTCAATCTGGCCTGGACTTGGATTGCAGTTTCTGTCGTGAGGACAGACTGGTTCGTTTGCAGATGCCAATTTTTTGCTAGTGGCTAGGTCTCTGTGCTGAGCACAACATACCCATACAAAGCTGAAAAACAGGACACTAAATCATTTTGACATAATAACATATTCACAGCATTGGTTGCTGCTCAGCACTCAGATTTCTGATCCTTAAGTGCTCCAGGATTTAACTTTCAGGATTGCAGAATGTTGCGGGTGTAAGTGTACCTATTCACCAAAGCACATCCGTGTTTCAAAAGGCTGTACAGCCCCAGTTACCTTCAAAAACAACTTCCTGTATATGTTTCCATTATATAGCCATACAAATCACGCAGCAGGCTGTAAAAAAGAGGCGGAATTGTGGACCTGCAGCAGAGCAGTTTCCCGAGCAGCCAGTTTAACACGGCTGGCGATGCAGACGCCTTGCGCAGCACCACTACCACCTCCTGGACACGCCAAGCGTGGCTGCGGGACGCGCCAGTGCCTCTTCCAAGCGCACATCAGTCCGCCTAAAGGCAGGCAGCCCCTTCCAAGGCACGACCGGCTACCCCCGGTGCTGCAAACCTCACCTCCCCAGCCAGCTGTGCCATTCCCGCGGCCCCGCGGCGCCGGCACGGCCACAAAGGCTCCGTCCAGGCACACCAATTGTACAGCCGGCTCAGCCGGCCAGCTTCCCACCTGGAATCACTGCTGAACGCCCCAGTGCTAATGGCTACAGGGTTTGTCTTTGTAAAAGACAATTAAGTTGCTTTTTTTTGTTTGTTTGTTTGTTGCTAAGTTATATATATTGCTGTGAGTAATGTGCTGCTATGTACGTATCTGTCCAAGCAGCAAACATTTAATGAGCTATAAAACATATTTTTTTAAAAGTGTAATCTGTAAGAAAGCAGGAAGATGTCCTCCTTATACTGTTTTTCCTCAATATAATGCAAAAGAGCTTCCCTAGTCAAACACAGAAAAAAAGGTCTCTACTTTTGGCTGAAGATAAATCCAGTTTTAAGGGTGCAATTAATGAGAATTTTCAATTTGTAGGAATTAAAGATTAGTAATTTCAAGGTCTGGCTTGTCTTCCTATATATAACATATATAACTTATAATGTTGCTACCTCTTTTTAGATGCCTGCAGACCCCATAAAACTCCATACTCTGCTATAAACTACATGCTCTACTATAGAACCATAAAACTACTTCAATCTTAACTCTCACCAAGGCTTTTATAGAAATAAAATGCCTCTTTATGCTTGCTCCTGCTGATGCAACCACAGAAGTGTTCTCCTTTTTGCTGCAGCAGCCTTTGGAGGTAGCTGGACAGTGGATGTCTTCTCAGTCCCTCTCTGTATCACTTTGATCCTACAGATACAGAATAGACTTTTTGTCCTGAAATGTGAAGTTGAAACTGATCGTACTAATACCCATTCTAGCTGATAGGTATGCTCACAAAGTCATTAGAATTGCTCTGTACCAAAACATTTGTACATGTTTCAACAGCTGCTGATCTGTCCAGTCTTGTCAGAAAGAGTCTTTTAACTTAGTTTCCTTAACTTTTTCTAGTTTATTATTGAATAATAATGAAAATACCAAAAAGTTGCTGTTGTTATTTTCATTGTCACACTTGGTCTCATCAGTTATCCCTGAACAGTAACTTCTGGATTTTAATTATCAAATCATATGCCAAGATACAGAAGTGTGTTTCATTCCAGGTCAGGATATCCTCAGAGGATATACAACAAGTGTCACAGAACACAGCAGATATATTTTCCTCATAATACATAAACAAATCCAACGAGTGAAGTCAGCTTCCTGCGCAGCACCATGTGCCTGTGACCATGAGGGGCAGGATGTTTGCAGGAGACACTGATCTTCCTGCTAATATGAAGAAAATTTTTGGGCATCTGCTTAATTTGCCTGGCTCACAGGCTCACAGCCAAATTAATCACTGGCTTTCCACTAGAAATATGTATTTCTTCCTGTGATAGGCTTGAAGAAGCCACTGAGCTTTCCCCCTCAGTTTAATTTCATGTTGCAGGACGAATATTGAAACTTACTCTCTTCTAAATTGTTTGGTAGTAAGTTTTGCGTAGTTCTGACGATCACGTAAGTAGCCAGACGGTGTTGCTGTATTTGATGCTGTCAGGAACAAAGACGTGAGTGGGCAAATCTCCTGGGTGCAGGCAGAGTCAGGGAGCCGCGGTGCCCTCCAGCACTGTGTGCTCCGATAGCACAAATCTCCCATCTTTCCTCCACCTAAGAGCCACAGAGGGGCTCGCATGGGAAGGCGCTTCAGGATCCCGGCCGCGCTCCCCCCCGGGCTCCACCCCGGCCCCTCAGCCGCGGCCCCGCCCCGCCGCGCGGCTGTGGGCGGGGCGTTCCGCCACGTGACCCGCGGCCCGCGTGACGCGCTGGCGGGCCGGTAGGACACGTGACCGCTCTCGCG
>VZUI01037345.1:0-12987 GCA_013401135.1 Cettia cetti | reverse complement strand
TGCCTGGGCCTCCCCACCCTCCCAGCCAGGAATTCCCAATTCCCAATCTCCCATCCAGCCCTGCCCTCTGGCAGTGGAAGCCATTCCCTGTGTCCTGTCCCTCCATGCCTTGTCCCCAGCCCCTCTCCAGCTCTCCTGGAGCCCCTTCAGGCCCTGCCAGGGGCTCTGAGCTCTCCCCGGAGCCTTCTCTTCTCCAGGTGAGCACCCCCAGCTCTCCCAGCCTTTCCACACAGGAGAACTGCAGCCCTCGGAGCATCTCCGTGCCCTCCTCCGCTGCCCGGCAGCCCCATGCCCTTCCCGCGCTGGGCACCGCAGACCCGGCCACTGAAGCCATCCAAACCCCGCGACGAGCCCAGCCGCCATCCGGGCAGCGCCCACCTGGCAGAAGCAGCGTCGCTCGGCTCCGCGGGGCAGCGCGGCCGGCAGCGCCAGCAGCAGCAGCAGCAGCAGCAGCCCCGGCAGCGCGATCCCCGCCGCCATCTCCGCGCTCGGGCCCGGCAGCACCGCAGGGGCCGCCCCGGCAGCACCGCCCCGCCCGGGGCGCGGCTGCCGCCGGCTACGAGCGAACCCGCACGGAGCGGGGACACCGCGGGCAGGGCCCGGGACAGGCTCCGCGACACTTCCCGGCGGTGTGAGTCACGGAGCGGGGACACCGCGGGCAGGGCTCGGGGATAAACACTGCGACACTTCCCGGCGGTGTGAGGCACGGAGCGGGGACACCGCGGGCAGGGCCCGGGACAGGCACCGGGACACTCCCCGGCGGTGTGAGGCTCGGAGCGGCACCGGAGGGACGCGGGGCTGGCGGTGCTCCCGGCCCCGCTCCGAACGGGAGGGCTCGGGGTGCGGCCCCGCCTGCGCTCAGCCGCGAGGGGCTGGCAGATGAAGATCAGATCCAAGTTTTGATTATTAAAAAGAATAAAACACGTGTAAGGTCCCGAGCGTGTCGTGGGTTGTTTTGTCTCCGCCGGGAAGTTACACCACTACCTCCCACAAAGGGAGAGAGGAGCAGGTACCAATAGAAAACAGTGATGTGCACATTACAGAAGAAAAAAACCACCCTACCAAGGACCCAGTGGATGAACAGCAATGCTAATATTCTAATGCAAATTTTAATTAATATTCTCACATATCAATTTATCTGACAGCAACAGCCAACTATTTGGTCCATTTGTATCATGGTTCATTTTTTGCCTTCACAATGACTTGAGAGAGAAAATTAGAGAAAAAGAAATTACTTCATTCACCCTCTGAGTTGTGGTTTGGAATTCTCCAGCGTGTTTTTCTGCCAACAATCTGATCACCAATACTGTCTTTTCTCCTCAAAATCATTAAGCAGATTTAAATTACAAAAGCTTATTATTTTGTGGGCTGCCTCATCCTGGAAGTTTTCAAGGCCAGGTTGGATGGGGCTTGGAGCAAAATGGGATAATGGAAAGTGTCCCTGCCCATGGCAGGGGTTGGAATGAGATGGAAACTAAAGTCCCTTCCAGCCCAAATCAGTCTGGGATTCTAGGCCACCAAACCTTCCAGGTTTCACCAAAAAGCACATCCACTCTGAGGCAGACTATGAGGAAAAGGTATTTGATCCCTCCCTGGCAGTGACAGCAGCCAAAAGCGCTTCCCATGCCACCAGCCTTCCCTGCACACGGTTTGGGATCAGCTCCTGGGGTAAAGCAGGATTTGGGCGAGCAGCTGGGCTTTGATTTGGGTCCCTTGCAGAGCCATAGGGACGCACCATGGGATGGGAGCAAAACCCCAATATTTTGCTTGGCTTCCCAGTGCCAGAGGGTAGCAGTAGATGGGAATATTGGGAAGGAATTCTGCCCTGTGAGGGTGGGCAGGCCCTGGCACAGGGTGCCCAGAGCAGCTGTGGCTGCCCCTGGATCCCAGGAAGTGTTCCAGGCCAGGCTGGACGGGGCTTGGAGCAGCCTGGGATGGTGGAAGGTGTCCCTGCCCATGTCAGAGGGTGGAAGGCATTTTAGGATTCATTCCAACCCAAACCATTCCATGATTCTTTGACCTCCATGAGGTCTCCCCTCACCTCCTCGCCCCGCCCCCCCCGCCTCTACCCACACTCCGTGGCCGCCCTTTAACCCACGCTGCGGCCTCTGAGCGCTGACACAGCCCGTGCCCATCGCAGCCGGTGTTTCACACTCGCAGCCCCTCACGGCAGCACCCGCATGTCGCGACAGCACCCGCATGTCGCGACAGCCGCGGCCCTCCGGGGCGGCAGGGGGCGCTGCTTGGCGCTGAGGGCCGGGCGGGAGCGCCCCCCGCCGCCATGGCCCTTCCCGGCATTCCCTATGAGCGGCGGCTGCTCATCATGGCGGACCCCAGAGACAAGGCGCTGCAGGATTACCGCAAGAAGCTGCTGGAGCACAAGGAGATCGACGGCCGCCTCAAGGAGTGTGAGCGCGGGCAGGGCGGGCGGTGAGGCGATGGGGAGTGGGCGCCGCTGAAGGGCCTCGCGGAGCACCGAGAAGGGAGCGCGGCGGCCGCGGCGCTGCCCGCGCTTCGTCATGGGCCTGGCCGGGCCCCGGGGAGCGAGGGGTGGACGGGGGTGGGCGCTGCCAGCGCCGCGGCTGCGCCCCGCTCCCCTTGGGAGTGCTCCGGAGGGTCACAGAATCACGGGATCGTTTAGGTTGGAAAAGATGTTTGGGATCTGCGAGAGCAGCTTGAGTGTCACCAGCTTGTCAATAGACCAGGGCACTGAGTGCCACGTTCAGTCGTTCCTTGGACACCTGCAGGGATGGAAATTCCACTGTCTTGCTCGGCAGCCTTTCCCCAATGACTGACCACCTTTTCCATGAAGAAATTTTCCCCAGTACCCAATCTAAACTTAGTCTGGCACAACTTGTGGCTGCTTCCTCTTGCCCTGTCGCTGTGAGCAGAGCCCGACCTCCCCTGGTTGCCCCCTCCTGTCAGGGAGTTGTGCAGAGCCAGAAGGTTCCCCTGAGCCTCCTTTTCTCCAGGCTGAGCTCCACCAGCTCCCTCAGCAGCTCCTGGTGCTCCAGACTCTTCCCCAGCCCCGTTCCCTTCTCCACGTTATCTCAGGAGTCCTTACTGGTCTCCCAGCCTCACTCTACCTGCAGCTTTGCTGCTGGAAAAGGGTCTGGTCCCGTGCTCTTGTGGGGTTGAAGGTTACCAAAATCCTGTGTTTCTTTCCTCTTCTAGTAAGGGAACAGCTGAAAGAACTCACCAAGCAGTATGAGAAGTCAGAAAATGATCTCAAGGCCTTGCAGAGTGTTGGGCAGGTACGTGAGGGAAACAAGGTGTTGGCATCCTGTACTGGTTGTTGACAGTGGATCTGCCTGGGAGTAACCTTTACACCCATTTTTAGCATCAAAAAAGAGAACAGTCCAGGTAAAACTAACTTTGACATCAGGAACTGATGGCTTAGGGATGGGTTCCAGTGTGTCTGAGTCCTGCAATGTTAATTTCTCTGGAGGCTAATGCTGTGTTTACTCTTTTACAGATTGTTGGCGAGGTTCTTAAACAGCTGACAGAGGAGAAGTGTAAGTACCCTGAGCTGTTACATTCTCTGAGATTGTGAAGATCATGGAACCATGGGATGGTTTGGATTGGAAGAGACCTTAAAGCCCATCTCATTCCAACCCCTGCCATGGGCTGGGACACCTTCCACTCTCCCAGGTAGCTCCAAGCCCTGTCCAGCCTGGCCTGGGACAATTCCAGGGAAGTGGCAGCCACTAAAGAATGAGCTTATGAAGTTTAAATATTGTTAAACTTACAGAGAAGTAAAGAATTAAAGTATTGATGATGAGGAAAACTTTATGGATAATTCAGAATCACAGCTCAGAGGGTGAATTGAGTACATTTGGGTTTTTTCTCTAATTTTCTCTCTCCAGTCATTGTGAAGGCTACAAATGGACCAAGATACGTGGTTGGCTGTCGCCGTCAGGTAATGGATCTGTGTGAACAGTCATTAAAAATTTGCTTTGGTATTTGTGAATATTCATTAAAATTTTGCTTTGCTTTGGAATATTAGCATTGCATTTCATCCACTGGGTTTTTGGTGGGGTGTTTTTTTCTTCTGTAATGTGCACACCACTGTTTTACACTGCTACCTGCTCCTCTCTCCCTTTGTAGTGGTAGCAGTGTAGCTTCCTGGTGGAGACAAAATAATCCACAGCATTCCCAGGACCTTGCATGTGTTTTATGATGTCTATTGAGTCAAAATTCTGTCCCTCTGCCTGATTTTGGACTCTCTGAAAATTAATTATTATGAAAATAGATAATTGTGTAATGTCACCATTGCTGTGCTGTGACTGTTGCTGTCATAGTGCTGAGCTTTAGTTTTAATGTTATTTCACTGGATATCATAATCATGGAGTAGTTTGGGTTGGAAATGACCTTAAAGTCCATTCCATTCCAGCCGCTTTCCATGGGCAGGGACACCTTCCACTATCCCAGGCTGATCCAGCCTGGCCTTGGGCACTGCCAGGGATCCAGGGGCAGCCACAGCTGCTCTGGGCACCTGTGCCAGGGCCTGCCCACTCTCACATGAGGAAGTTCTTTTCAATATCCCATTTAAATCTACTCTCTGCCTGTTTGAAGCCATTATCTTTATCCATATCTTTATTTTTTTTCTCTTTTTGAGAGAAACTCATTCATTGCAGAATTTTGGGACACAAGTAAACTCAATTCCACTGTGGGGCATGTGAGGTAATCTTGATATTCTGTGTTGAAACAGAGGTGAATCCTAAGGAATAGATTGTCCTTGGATGAACCAGTCCTTCTGAAGTTTATTCTTCACTAAAAACACTTTTATCTTAAAAGATCCTTGATTTGCTACCAGAGGCTAAAAAAAAAAAACCAACACAAAAAATCCCCAACAAACTCTGATTGTTTTCAAAATGTCAAAATATCAAAGACAAACAATTTCTCTCAGACTAGAAGGACGAGTTTTTGATCAAAGCCCTCATGGCTGAGCTGCTGCTGCTCAGGAGGGAGGAGAGCAAGGCTGTTTAAGTGGGAGCAAAATCACTTCCCTATCTCAAGTGCATTAGCTAAGAAGGTCAAGTGGCTTCTCTTTGTTTTCTTCTCACTGCAAAATAACTTCAGTGTGTTGGGCAGAGTTGAATCTGAGAGAATTCCAAGCTGTTAAAAAGTTTTTGGATAAGGAAGCTGGAAAGAGTCCTTAGTAGTGACCCCAGTAAGGGAAGGGGGACAGCTTGATCCTAAACCCTTCCAGAGAGTCAAGAACCCATGTGGCAAGGGACCTTAAAAATCCCCCAGCAGGGACAGTGGGAAACTTCCAGCAGTCCTGGAAAAGGATTGTGAGAATCCTCTTTTAATTTCAGCAAAATTTAGTAGGGTGTACTGGAATGAGTTTAAAAATCCCATAAAAATGGAATGAGCAGACAAAAGCTGCTCAGGGAGGTGAGGAGGCATCCAAGGTGAAGGAGCAATAATTGAACAGCTGACTTCAAAGAGAGGAAGTAATGACACAGGAAAATGTTCAGCTTTTTGTGAGGGTTGTGTAGTTATTCTGAAACAGCTGTTCCTGTGTGGAGCAGAGGGAGGATTAGATCCCATTGATCCAGTCTGATTGACAGCAGTAAAATTAAAAATTAATGATGGACTAGAAAACAGTCTTTATTTTAATAAAGTGGTGGAGGTAAGTTAATGGCTGCTTGGTGTGTCACTCTGTAGCCTTGTTTTTTTATTGTGTGTGATGGAGCAAGGAGTGCAAACTCCAGTGAACATCTTGGCTAAAATCAGGGATTGTGTTGGGAGTGGGGTTCTAACAGAATTCCTTTTTTTTGGGACTAGCTTGACAAGAGTAAGCTGAAGCCAGGGACGAGAGTTGCTCTGGACATGACCACTCTGACTATTATGAGGTAGGATTCTGCTCTTCTCATCATAAAAAGGGGGAAAAACGTTACACAAAGACTTGAATAATCACTTCTGCAGTATTTTGTAAATTCTCTGCAAAGCAATGCTTAAATAAGGACAGATATTTAGAGGGAAGATTTGTGTGTCTGTTTTATATGATTTAAAAATTGGTTGTTCTTTAGAAAAATAATTAGTTTTTTCAGCCATGTTTTAAGATGTGTTTTAAAATTTTAAAAAGTTTGCCAGGTTTGGGGTTGTTGCTGTTTTTTCAGCACGTGAGATGGGAAGAGAAGAAATACAATTATATTGCTGTAAAATTTATGGAAGTAACTTGATGAATTCATAAATATCTCTACACAATAAAAATATCTCCTCCTAACTCTTGTTTTGCAGATACTTGCCCAGGGAGGTGGATCCACTGGTTTATAACATGTCTCATGAGGACCCAGGAGATGTTTCCTACTCTGAGATCGGAGGCTTGTCGGAACAAATCCGAGAGTTACGGGAGGTACCCAGTGCCTCAAACCCCCAGCAGATGCTGATCAGATGCTCTCAGTGAAGCTTTGCAGGGCAAAACCACCCTTCTGGTGTTTGTCCTTCACCACCATGGGGCTGCTGGAGGATCTTCTCAGATCAGTGCTTTCCATGTTTCATTTAAAGTATTTGGATTTGGATTAAAATGAAGATAATCCTTTAGAGAAGAGGGTTTAAAGGATCCAAGAGCCTTTAGGCCATGGGAGTGTCTTGAAGTCAAAGTGGGAGGGCCAGCAAAGCAGACTTTGATTTTGCTCAAAAACTACTAGGATTGCTCTGGGGGATGGAATTAGGACAGTAGGGACATAATTTGAGCAAAGAGCATTGAGAAGAAACAGCAGTTGCAGAGCCAGGGCAGGGGAGTGGATTGAGCCATAGAATCTCTCACATTTTCTTATTAAACTGTTTCTCCCACAAAAATGCTGCCAATAAATAATGCAGTTAGATGAAAAACAGGCTGACAGGTGCATTATTGACTGTTTTAAAACTCAGAGGCTCAGTTTGTTCTCTTTCCTTTCACAGGTTATTGAACTGCCACTTACAAATCCAGAATTATTCCAGCGTGTGGGAATTATCCCTCCAAAAGGCTGCCTGCTGTATGGCCCCCCTGGTGAGTCTCAGCAAAGGGCAACAACTGTTTGCTTGTTGCTTTCAGACTAGCAAGAACCTTCTTTGTTTCTCCTTCTTTCCCTTTTTATTCTTTCCTTTTTTCTTTTTCATTTTTCTATTTTCTTTCTTCTCCTTTTTTTTTTTTCTTTCCCGTGTCTCCTCTCTGTCTCCTCTCTGTCTCCTTTTATCTCATCTTTGGTTTTTCCTTTCCCTTTCCCTTTTTTTCTTTTACTTTTTCCTTTTTCTCCCTCTTCCTCTCCCTTTCCTTTTTTCCCTTCCCCTTTTTTTTTCCCTCCTTCCTAAGTCACTGGCAGGCAATGTAGAGTTAGTAATTAAACAGCTGCAATCTCTTGTCTTTCCAGGTACAGGAAAAACCCTTTTGGCCAGAGCAGTTGCCAGCCAGCTGGATTGCAACTTCCTCAAGGTGTGTAGTGGCACTGTCCCCACACACATTGGGTCTCTCTGCTCTCCAGTGTCCTCATCCACATCCTCTGTCCTTCCCAAGGTGGTTTCCAGTTCCATAGTGGACAAATACATCGGCGAGAGCGCTCGGCTGATCCGAGAGATGTTCAATTATGCCAGAGATCATCAGCCCTGCATCATTTTCATGGATGAGATCGATGCTATTGGTAAAGCTCATGGCCTGGGGGGTGGCTGGGCTCTCCTTTTAAGGCTGGAGTCAGCTGTAAAGCCAATTCCCCCCGTTTAAAAGGCAAAAATCAAGCAGCAGAACTGATGGGTTTGGTGTGCTGCAGGTGGGCGCCGCTTTTCCGAAGGCACCTCAGCTGATAGAGAAATTCAGAGGACTCTGATGGAGGTGAGTGTCCAATTCCTGACTGTGCCACATTAAATAATAATCCAGGTGTGAATTGTTACCTGGGATCTGGCTTTGCAGAACCTTCTCTGGGTTAATAATCTTAAACTAGAAGGGAACTAAGTGCTGCTTTTACAAAAGGCAGCTGCACATCCTGGTAACTCAGCCATGAGTTCAATGTGGAGACTAATTGAATATTTAAAATTGCTGAAATGGTTTGGGATATTTTCTTTTGCTTATTGCTGCTCCCTGCATCTTTGAAGGTTTGGAGAACCCCCCTTTCTGTCTCCTTTCGTCTCAAAGACACCCAGTCTGTGTTTTCAGTGTGTTGCAGTTGGATTTTCAAAGCTAGGAGGAGCACTTGTATTTCTTTGTTTCTGTATTAATTGCTTTGATAAACTGCGTTGTGTGAAGAGAATATTAAAACCACTGGTGACAATTAGGAATTCTGAAGCTGTTGAGAACCTTGCTTGGCCTGTGTTTGCAAACAGTTTGCCTGGTTCAAAAGAATGTCTCTGCCTTCCATAGAGAATTAAATCACCGTGATCAAAGAGCAAGTGCTTTGAGTGCTCACAATGAAACGCCTTCCTGTGTGTGGATTAGTATTCCAGAGGCTGTTCTTCAAGTCTAATTGGAATGTCCTGGCCTTGGTGCACTACAATCCAAATGTGTCAGGCAGCCATTGGCTCCTTTAGTCCTTGCAATATTTTCTTTGCTTCATTGTTTTTGTTGAGTGTTTCACGTTTGAGCTCAGCTTTGCTCAATGCTCCTCTTCTCTGGGCAAAGCATTTTCAGTGTCTCTTCAGCCCTTCATTGCTTGGGATGGAATATTCAGGGAGCTCAAGGCCTTGCAGGATTTTTTTTTTTTCCTACTTCAGAGCTTTTCATCTTGGTGAAGAATACTTAGGCAGGAAAACAAATCAGGAAAACAAATCAGACTGGGAAGATTTGGGATTGTTTAAAAACCAAAGTTCTTTTCCCTGTTAGTTGTTGAATCAGATGGATGGATTTGACACACTGCACAGAGTTAAAATGATCATGGCTACCAACAGACCTGACACCCTGGATCCTGCCCTGCTGCGGCCCGGAAGGCTGGATAGAAAAATCCGTGAGTTTCTGCTTCCCAGTGGCTGGAAGGAGGATGTGACCCATGGGAATTGGGGGTTTCTGCTTCCCAGTGGCTGGAAGGAGGATGTGACCCATGGGAATTGGGGGTTTCTGCTTCCCAGTGGCTGGAAGGAGGATGTGACCCATGGGAATTGGGGGTTTCTGCTTCCCAGTGGCTGGAAGGAGGATGTGACCCATGGGAATTGGGGGTTTCTGCTTCCCAGTGGCTGGAAGGAGGATGTGACCCATGGGAATTGGGGGTTTCTGCTTCCCAGTGGCTGGAAGGAGGATGTGACCCATGGGAATTGGGGGTTTCTGCTTTTATTGAAGCTGTAATTCTTTCTAGATATCGATCTACCAAATGAACAAGCCAGATTAGATATTTTGAAGATTCACGCAGGTCCTATCACTAAACATGGGGAGATAGGTAAGTAGAAGTTCCCTGGATGTCATTCCTACTGCTGTTTGTAGAGATGGGAAGAGGCTGAGTTGTTACAGTGATTCTGACTGTATTCCCACCTTTACACTGCCCACACAGCTTCCCCTCTTGGAATTCTACTTGTTTTATTTTTAATGCTTCCTGATTGAACTGTTGTTAAGTCTTTGAAAAGGAAAACCTAATATAAAGCTTGGAGCCCAGCTGGAAACTGGAAAATCAACGTGGTTCTCATCAGGCAGTTCCTGTTTCTAACAGAATGGCTTAGTGCAAGTAAAGAGTGTTTTCATTCACCCCTCAATGAAAGAAATATTGTTAATGAAGAAGCCTGAAACCAGCAATGTTTACAAGTCAGGGAGAAGCTTTGGAGTTTGGAGATGGCATAAGCAAAATTTTTGTCTGGTAGTGGTGTGGATCGTTCTCTCAGGAGTGTAAGGGGAGAATAATAGGATAAATGGGGAAGGTTTATTTAAGGACTGTTTCACTCTGAGCCCCAGAGTCCTGCTTCCACAGTGACTTCTCCAGCTGGGGCTGGGCTTTGCCTTTAAGGCAGCGCTGGCTGCCCGGGAGTGCAGCAGTGCCCCAGGGCCCCGTGCCACCCCCACCCCCTCTGTGCTGACAGCAGCGATTCCTGCAGCCCCTGGAGCTGATCCCAGTCACCATCTGGCTGCATCAACAGCTGCAGCTCAGCTCAGGGACAGCAGCAGCGAGCTGGGGGAGGGCTTTTCTTGGCAGCAGGGTTAGCTTCAGCCTGCACGTGACTGCAGGGTAAGAGAGAGAAGGAGCTCCAAAGCAAATCGTGAACCTGAAGTTCTTGGACAGAGACTTTTTGCAAGGCATGGAGTGGCAGGACAAGGGGGAATGGCTTCCCACTGCCAGAGGACAGGGATAGATGGGATGTTGGGAAGGAATTCTTGGCTGTGAGGGTGGGGAGCCTTGGCACAGGGTGCCCAGAGGAGCTGTGGCTGCCCCTGAATCCCTTGAAGTGTTCCAGGCCAGGTTGGATGAGGCTTGGAGCAAGTGGGAGGTGCCCCTGACCACAGCAGGGGCTGGAAGGAGATGGTCTTGAAGGTCTCTTCCAACCCAAACCATTGTGGGATTCTGGAATTCTGCTTCATCCTGTTCTGGTGTCTTTGGCACTGGAGTGGAGCAGGCTGGGATCATTCCTTCTGCATTCAGCAAGGTGAGGTGTTCAGGTCCTTGCTGAATTCCTGCATGTGATGTGGGAAGACTGTGGTGCTCAGCTTTGATACCCCAAAAGGAAGGCCTGAACTTAGCAGCAGGGTGAGGTGGAAATTGGATTAAAATCCAGAGATAAGGCTTTGCTCAGTTCCAGCATGAGATTCTCTGCTTCAATCCTGGTGTCTGCTGAAAACCCTAAACTCACAAACCTTGCACTGTTCAATCTTGTTCATTCCCCTCATGTTTTTTTAACTTTAAAATTATGAAAAGAATTTTTTATATGACGTTGTACTACATGGAATTAAAATACAGCTGAAGAACATCTCATCTTTAGGAGCTTTTGGGTTCTCAAGATAAAAACATTTAGTTCAAAAGTTTTGAGTTTTATACAGAAGGGAAACTGAAAAGTTTTCTAGGGAGTTGATAATTTCAGTAAGCTGCCTTGCAAAAATCAGAACTTGCTGGAGGCTCAGCAGTGGTTTAGAAATTGATTTCCACTGAATTATAACCATGGCCACTCTTTTAGTAAATATATGTGCATAAAATATCAGGCTTAATATATTAAGGCACTAAGTGCCTTTATTAGATGGAGTGTTGGAAGTGAAAAGGGACTGAGTTATGACCACTTGGAGATAAGTTTTCTGGGTTTTTACAGCATTTAAATGATAAGAACATTGCCTTGATGGAGCTTTTGCACTTCATGTTGATTCTTTTAACCACAAGTTGGTAACTTTGGGATTTAGTTGTATAACATAAGCTTTTGGCTGCCACACATTTCTGTTTTAATGGAAGGGCTGATCCAGCTGCTAAATCCAGTTAATTTATCAGCCCAGTGGGCAGCTCTCTGCTTGCACTGAAATCCAAGTTTGGTAGCTGGATGTGTATTTTATTGGCATCTCTAACAGGAAGAGTGATTTATTCCTAATGGGCATTGGTGTTTTATGAACAGATTATGAAGCAATCGTGAAGCTTTCAGATGGCTTCAACGGAGCAGACTTGAGAAATGTCTGTACTGAAGCAGGTAATTCCTTAACTCTTTCATTTGGATGTGCTAAATCTTGGATAATGCTGAATCTTGGAGCTGTTCCTCTGTGGATTAAACCCAGGAGCTCAAAAACGTTCTGCTGCAACATTGCACTTGAGCTGATCTGAGCCAGCCACTTGTTGGCTGATCATGATGTGTCCCACTGTCTCATTAGAACCAGATACACTCCAGAAACAAGGATTGGACCCATTTTTCTCCTTTTTGTGGAGAATTCAGGGCTCTTGGTACCCATGTGCCTGGAGAGTTGATGTTATTTTATGAAAATTTGTGCATTTGGTGTTTGCCTGCATGGGCAGGCTGTGTAACAGAGTAAATGCACACTCAGTTTAAACAAATTTTCTTTTTAGTAATCCCTTGTTCAGAAATGTGAATTCCCTCCTCTTCCCAACATCCAAGTCACGTAGATAGTGTAACCTGGATCAGTTTTCATCTGAATTTGAGTGAAACTTCATGTTCTGTCTTCACACTGTTAAATCCTCCCTCCCAGGGATGTTTGCAATCCGTGCTGATCATGACTTCGTAGTTCAGGAAGATTTCATGAAAGCTGTCAGGAAAGTGGCTGATTCCAAGAAGCTGGAGTCCAAGCTTGACTACAAACCTGTGTAAATTAACCATAGAATTTGTGATTGATTGTACACATCCTACTGGGTTAATGCATAAAAAAAGGAGAGAAATAATGTACCTCTTGATTATCATTGTAAGGTGTTTGTGTAGCATGTAGCTAGTAATTTTGGGAATGCTAGTTGCAAGTTGGCTACAGGAGCGTGTTTTCTGTACAATTCCAAAATGCAATGTTCATTACAGCCCAGGCTCAGTAAAAATATGTGGAGATGTGTTGTTCTCTTAGCAATTATGGTGGGAATTTATAAACGTGCCTGAAGGGATTCACAAACAGAAGTCAGTTCATTTCTTGACTTTTTGTATATCAGTAAATCTCCTTTCCCCAAACAGTTTATGAATAAAACCTGTTTAAATCTGTTTATCCTGATGGGCTTTGTGTGTAGCTCTCACAGAGAGGTGAATTTTGTGTCTTCTGAGTCTGAGGAGCAGCTTTTCTCTGGTGTAAGGATTGCAGTCCTGTGCCTCCTGTACCAAGCAGAGGCAGCCTAACCCTCAGAGTGAGAAGGGCCTGGTGGGGTCTGGACAATCCTTTCCTTGAAGAAATTTTCCCTAATATCCAATCCAAACGTCCCCTGGCCCAGCCTGAGGCCGTTCCCTCTGCTCCTGTCCCTGTCTCCTGGGAGCAGAGCCCGACCCCCCCGGCTGTCCCCTCCTGGCAGGAGCTGTGCAGAGCCACCAGGGCCCCCTGAGCCTCCTCTGCTCCAGCCTCAGCCCCTTCCCAGCTCCCTCAGGAATTCTCCAGCCCCTTCCCAGCTCCCTCAGGAATTCTCCAGCCCCTTCCCA
>VZUI01037344.1:0-147829 GCA_013401135.1 Cettia cetti | reverse complement strand
AAAAAAAAAAAAAAAAAAAAAAAAAAAAAAAAAAAAAAAAAAAAAAAAAAAAAAAAAAAAAAAAAAAAAAAGGGAGAATAGAGCATTTAAATTTGAGAATATTTTTCTCCATTCTGGCACAATTTGTGCTTCACATGACAAAACAACACTGCATGAAAGACAGCAGCTGTGGCTGTGCCAACTCTCAAGCATGCCAGTGAACTCTGCATAAGTTTTAATTTCACACTAAAGAGCTTTTAAGTCTCACTGGGACCTTCCTATTAAGTATTCCAATTGATAGCTGCAAGCTAATTCCATCGAGGTAAATCCATGCTGCAGTTCTCAAGTGAGAAAAGTAGGAGATGGATCTGTCTGCAGACACACATTTCTCCTTACATATCAGCTACTGCCTCACTGGCTCTTACATTTATACCACAAGGATCTTCACAATCCTTTCCTCTTGACCAGAATTAATTACAAAGAAAGTGACCTGGGAGGTGAAGAACTGAGGTACACTTGGACAACCCCAACACAATCATAGTCCCGCAAGCAGGCTATGCCTTGACTACTAAATTGCTTAGCACTTGTAATTGTGAGTGAATCCCCAAAGCAAAAAATACCATTTGCATGCAAAGATTAGGTATTAGTCTTTGCTATTCTTTTATTGTTTTCTCATATTTAAAATGGGCAGAATAGTGCTTCCATACTTAACAGAAATTCAGATATGGCTTTGGAGCAGGCTACTTTAAGTTGTTTTACGATTTATTTGTAAGGACGAGTCAAACATAAATAGATTTCTAAATGAATGCAGGATGGCACCAAACACTTGTTACATTCAGAACAGACTAGTTTTACTCTAAGGGCAGCAGAGGAAAAGCTGACACATCACACACAGCTATGTAAAACGCCAATCTCCAGCCCAAGAGGTATGAGATTTGCTGCTATGCATCTCTTACACCTGGGTTTTCAAATAGCTGGGTAGTGGAGCCAAATGTCTTCACAAATTTGTTGCACTTGGAACTTCACTTAGCTGCAGGCCAGCAATTTGCTCTCTGTTCAGACCCTCATCAGAGACCTGAATGGCATCTTGCTTTCTTACTCAGCAGATTTTAGAGTTGAAAATACTTTTAAAATAGCAAGGGGGGTGCAGGGAGAGTTGTCAAGATGCTTTAGCTCCAATGGCTATGATCTAGGATTTCAATCTCCTTTTGAAACAGCATGATTCCCACACACATTCAGCATGAGAAGTTGAGCTCTGTTGTTCAGTGGCACTGCTCCTTCCCTAGCAGCAGACACTTGGAAACAGCAGAAGGTGCAAAACCCAACTGACTCCAAGTTCTCCAAAACATTAGAAAAACATGAATCTGAAGCTTGCAGCTGCATTTTATCAGATGTATCCATATAAATAGACCAAACCCAAAGTGGATCCAGACCTGAACTTTTCACCTTGTGTCCCTCTGTGACGAAAATGTATCTCATTTTGTTACTCAGGCTAGAAATTCTTTTAAGACTTATATTATATTTCTAGCTTAGGAATGACGCTCTCACCAAAACCCTACTGTGCTATGGTGCCTAAAATAGTTAGCTCACTAATACTGTCCAGGTTTGGAGGTTACATTCTGAACAACATGTTTTGACTGAGTAAGGATTTTTTAATAATCTTTTCAGTTTTCTCCCATCATTTATCTTCTTGGAGCATAAGCACTCTGAGCCTGGACTGGTTACAAATACCAGTGAAGAGAACACTGCTCTCCTGTGGGCACTACCAGAACACCATTAAGAGAGGAAGAGACATGCAGGAGGATATCACAAGTCTTTTGTCTGGTCTTCAGTGTATCATATACCTTGGAATGTCTCATTAACTCCTGGATAAATGTCTCCCATAACACATAATAAAATTACTGATGACTGATCAACTACGCTTCTTTATCAAGCCCTGTCTTCCATCAAAACCCGACACTTTCACAGTGATTCTGCAGTGTTTCTTTCCCCAAACTTAAACCCAGAACACCCCCCTTTCAAATCCACAAACTGCTAAATTTCAGACATCATTAAAAAAAAAAAAAAGCACAAATCACATTGAAATCACATGCACTAAACAGAAACATTATTACCATATAGGTTTTTGAGGGATTTTAGACCTCAGAAGTTAGGAGTTTGGGTTTAATTAACACATTTTGCTGGAACCAACCCTCCTTTAGTTGTCCTAGTGTGCAATGAGGGAGATGATGATTTTCTTGTTAAAGAACAAGTGTGGCTAATGTTGCTGCTTTCCAAGTTCTATCTCAGAGAGTCAAACTCAGACAAGCTTCATGCTGCAGTCACCACTGTGTTCAGTGTCAAGGTGACAAGAAAACTCCAAGGGGTAATACAATCTGGCTAGTTTCCTTATAACAAACCCAAAGTGACTTTTTCACAATAAATATTTATAGACAGACATCACCTTTTTAGACTTCTTCAGACACCTAAATAAGTTCAAAGCATCTCCAAGCAACTTCCAAATACTGAGGGACCTACTTTCTTGACAACTGAAAGGCCCAGATAGCTCAGTACAAAGGTACTGCAAACATAAAGCAGCACCAGAGCTTGCTATAGCCACAACCAGTTACTATGCTATATGGATGGGCCATTCTGCTCAATCACTCTAAGTGGGACAACATTTTTTTAAAACTAGTGGAAGTGTGAATGGATGGCAGGATTCACAATCCATTGTTTTGGGTTTTTTTCTTCTAGGTCTGTTTGAAAATCCATGAAATTTAAAGCTTAATGTTCATTGTTTAGTTTTGTGGAAACAGATTACTAAGCTTCATAAAAAGCAACAGTCTTGACTTGCAGGAGAAGTTTGAAGCAGATTGCTTTTAAATGAAGTAACAACTTTCTAAATCTGTTCTGGAGAGTTCTGTGCCACTCGTTCAATTGTTCTCTAATGCATTTTTTTTCCTCTTTTTCAAAATCTTTTTGAACTTAAATTCACCACTAGCTTATTTTTCTTGCTTTGGTAGTGATGGGAGTCAATCCTACCAAAACACAGGTTTTATTTATTACTAACCTTACAAGTCTTGAAAGCAGTGTTACACAAACTTTATGTTTGTGTAAAACGCACTTACAAATAGACAGTGTTCTGCTCTACGGCCACACAAAAATAGAGGAAGCCTAACATACAAAAAAGAATAAGCAAGTCCTCAAATGATCTGCTGTATGTATTTACAGGGTATAATTACTGGAAAGGAGAAAGTGTAAAGGAATTAATTTTTCCATCAATGAATCAAAACAATTCAGATTTCCCAATTCCTTAAATTACTTAAGATATCTGTCCTCCACCCCTCTTACTGAGGCTTCACTGTTGCAGCTGTGTCTCCCAAACAGATTCTTATAACCCCCAAATTTACAGTATCTACACAGGAGGTGTGGAACTCAGATGTGCAAAACACTGTACTTGGTATATGAAAAAAAGAGTCCTACTCCTTGATCCAACCCTGTTGCAAATTGAGCAAGGGCAACACTGGCTAGACTGCTGTGCAGGATGCTCAGGTCTTAGTTTGGAGAACCTACTCTCGTGCTAGCCCATGAATACGCAACATGAAAAACATTGAATTAAAACAGTTCTGACATAAGCCTGGGTTTGAGTAAGTCACAAGATGACTTTAAGCTGGCTACCTGCACTAAGAGCCAGGAAACCAGAGCTCAGTCCTTCACAGAGGTTTCTCTTGCATTTTTTCCTGTGCTGCTGTAGATGCAAAAGCAGCAGGTCCTGCTGAAGGGAGAAGGAAAACATGTGAGCAGCAGATCTCCATTTATGCTACATAGAGAGGAATGGACCTTCTCTCTTAACAACAGAACGATGACTGCGTCAACCAAGAGCTCCTCTCATCATCACCATGGCCTCATCCACCCCTGGTGGAAATCTTGAACTACCTTCATTGCAAAGTGCCATGGTTTCAGTTTGCTATACCTGCTAACAGCCATCAAGGTGCAAACATGCTTCTACACCCAACTCAGCAAAAAAAAGTACAAAGTTAGAGAGTCAAAAATAATTTAGGCTGCAAGTAAAGTCAAGGACATCTGGTCCAACCACCCAGTAAAACCAGGGCTCCAAATACCTGCTGCACTGCATGCAATAAAACCATAAAAAGTCAAGATACCCAGTTCCAGCTTTCCCTTTAGTTAGGACCATAGTTGGCTACATCTAGTTGTGAAGTCTCCATTGTCCTAAAGAAACCTATCAGACCCTCTTTCTTCCACCGAATGTTCTCAAATGCAAGGGACATATCATTTAAATGGTTGTTTTTTCTAACCAAAGACATCAATTACACTCAAGAATCTGCAGCTGTTAAAACTGCTCAGGGTCCAACACTGAAATAGCTGTTTGGCTACTCAGAAGAAAAGGGTGAGACTCTACAGGGTGGTTAAAAGGGAGCCCAAATTAAACATGAGAGATAAAAAATACATACATTTGAGCTGAAAAGAGAGCTGATCAGAAAGGAATTAGAAATATTTTTTTGCAAATGAGAGAATTAATGCAGACAATGATTAAATTATGGGTAAAAAAAAAAAAAAAAAGAAAAGATAAAGAACAAAATATCATTAATGATTGTAATTTTCTTGGTTCCAGACTTTGAAAGCATTTGAATAAATACTAAGACAAAAGTGCTTTAGAGATAAATTACTTTCATCCCATCTCATTGTCTCTCTCTCACTACATGAGTTTAAAATGGCAGGGCTTCTCAGTACTATATATAAAAAAGCAGGGACTTCAGGGACTTGCTTACATTGCTGTGTCAAGTGAGTATCTCCAACAGTTTGCAAAGTTTATTCAATTTACATTTGAAGTTCTCCACGAAGGTCTTCTGAAAGCATGTCATGTGTGAACAAGCAAAACTAGTGATATAACCCTACTTCTACTAAAAAGCAATGGATAGCTTCCTATTTGCTCCAAGAGGTTGCATGTGGCCATGAAGACCTGGTTCCTACTGGTCTGCCTATCTGATTTGCTTAAAACACTTTTTTTTCTTTAACATTTTCTTCTCTGTGTCCTCTAAGAGTATTTTAGTTCTGCATGAACCTTGGTAGTTATTTCATTACTGTACTGCCAATTAATGCATTAAGCATACAGCTTTTATATGTCAAAACAGCTTTAAAGAAATGAATCTATACCCCCTTATTACACCAACCAGACTTTGTGATTTCCTGTTACAGCTGCTTTCCTAAGGTAGCCCTCAGTCAAATTGTGTAATTACACTAGTTCTGTACTATCCCACAGCCTAGACTTATTTTCTGATGTCTTTCTAATGGTTTCAGTGTTTGCTCTAATGAAACAACAGACCTCCAGCTAAGGGCTGCTTTGTCACAGGGAATATATTCTGGCATGAAAGGCTGTGAGGGTGACTCCCAACCAGAGATGACATGGGCTGGAACCAAAACAGAAATGCCCACGTCCACCTGTTCTGCTTATGGACCCTGTGGTCTCCAGCCAGAAAGGCAGAATATTTCCCACATAAACCCAAAACGCCAATTGTGCAACTCCTTACAGAAAATAAGCCTCTGGCCACTCAGATTTAGCCTCAAACAGCTGCCAGTGCAGCAAAAATAACCCAGCGATGCTGCAGAGAATGAATGTTATCACATCACCCGGGAACCTCAGCACCAACAGATGAAGAGAAACCACAAATACTTCAGCAGCACCTTTGGTGAAAGCAAACATTCAGCTGTAATTAAGAATTGAAACAGAATGCTGCTATTTAGGTATTGTTTAAAATGTCACACATTTGAAACACCCACTTTTAAAAGGTCTCCTCGGGGCATACGAAGAGATCAAGTGTCTCACAATGAGGTTGCAGTTCGGACAGACAAGAGAAGAAATGTGACTGTCTGCAGTTGGATTTTTATAAATAACCATCAGTACCATCTTGAAGCTGATATTTACCCTTTTCAGTAAGGAAGGATGTAATCCAACTGAGAGTAATCCATGAAGAAAATTTCTGATTCCTCTGAGAAACTCTCTGGGTAGGAATGTCTGGATCCGTGTTAAAGGTTAAAAGAATACTCAAAAGTCATGCTAAAGTAAAACATTGGAGTTTAGAACCTTGACAGTATCATGACCTGTTACATTTACAACATCTTTGCTATTTAAGCAGTTAAGGTTTAATATCATAAAATAAACATCTCACATCAGAACTTATCCATAATCAAGCTTTTACAAAGACAAACTGATTTATACCTGTTATGTACCAATTTCAGATCAAACCATAATTTAAACTTCATTGATGAAAATCTGTCTATGAAATTTGCACGTTTCCTGAGAATCTGAAATCCTTCAAAGGATTTTTTTTTTTTAATTTGAAAATATAAATAAAATATTTTGGTGAGTAGTCAAGATTAACGTACAATGGTTTAACATAACAACACTTTGATTCCAGTTCTTAATGTAAAGTTACAATTATTGCCATATTACTGCCATAAATGCAACACAATTTGGGATTACAACTTTCCCAACTCTGAAATTGCTAGTGCACACTCAACAGTTGAAGCTGTTTAATACATTTTCTAATTCTGCATAAAATCCTATAACTACAGAAACCTTTGGATTTTTTCTGTAGTTTAACTCTCTATCCAGTACATTTGAATTATTTCAACTTCTCCCACCCTGTCCTGAGTCCTTTCAGCTTCTACAGCAATGATGCATAAATACACAATTAAGACAAAGAAATTAGAAGCAATTTTGAAAAATGCATTCAAAAGTCTCAGTAATTAGAACAATGATTCAGATTGAAAGGTGTAAGCTCCCCAAGCCCAAGTTATTGCAAATATTTAAGCTTCCTCTCTGCCCCAGTTCTTCTCTTGGAAACCAGAGAGACGCTGCTGCAGCATGGGCATCTTACAGTTAGGGAGATAAACTGTGTCTCCTTAGCAAGCTGTGAATATCACAGAGAAATTTCAGGTGGTTTAGCTCTTGTCAGCAATGCTGAGGCACTCACTCATTGCCTCTGCCCCTGCATTTCGTGCAGTTTTCACGCCTGAAGCTCTGCTAATGCCAGTCAGCATTCGGCACACACCCCTAATGGCATATTTTTAGGACTGTTGAGAGCCTTAATGCAAACCTGCCCTCCTCTACTAGCCATAACATGGTACCACAAATAGCTTAGCAGTTGGCAGGACTTTCTATGTCTCTTAAAAAGTTACTTCTGATCACAGACTAGGCTTTTCTGCACGTACTATTCTGTCCAAACAGGCAAAATATATTGTGGGTGTAACGCTATCTTTTTGGGCAAATATCCTAGACAGAACTTAACTTTTTTATTATTATTATTTTTTAATAGTTTGATCTAGAATTGCAGCCTGAAGACTCAATATGAAATTGCAGCAAACATTTTTGTGTTACTTCTTTCATCTTGGGTTATTGTATATTTAGAGAAATTCCATAGCAGCAGGGCTAAGCATAACACTTGTTTTCATCACCTTTTAAGCTGCAAGAGTTATCTGTTGTATCAGATCCAGTTTTTCCTTATAGTCTTCTCTAAAATCACGATGTATCTGTAAGTGGCCATAGGTTTGAAAAAGGGCCTGAAATTCCACTCAGATGCAAGAGACTGACAGAAAAATTCTGGGAAACTACCCAAGCACAAAACTGTACTGGAAGGTCATCAATCTTCCCCTTATTCCTGACTTGTTCCTTTGAGCCCTCAATTGCACACAACCTTTTCTCTCCTCCATTGCCCGCAGCAGAACAAAACCAATGCACAGTTCAGCTACCTTCCCTAGAAGAGGGCCTGGGGAAAGCTGCTCCTATAATTGGCTCACTGTTGGAAGAAACCTGTCTTTCAGCCACCACTAAAATAGAACATCTGAAAAAGAGCAAAAGCCATCAGCCTGAAACATTCACAGAAATACATGTACAAATAAACTGGCTAGGTATCTCAAGATATGATCATATTTCTGTGTTCTCCAGGTATGGAAATAAAAAACAGGCATCTGTCTTATTCAGTAAAATATGAGAATACACTGAAAAGTTTTACCTCAAGGCTATAAATTATGAAAAGAGGTTTTGTACAGCCTGGGAAAACAAACTGGCAGTTGAAGTGTTGTTCCTCCAGCTCCTCCAGTGTTGTGAAAATGTGAAAGAAGAACACAACCAAGGTAGGGGATTTAGAAAAGTACAAATATTTTCAACTTAACATTCCCACACCTTTTTCAGCACTGAGATTAACAATACATTGAGCTAAACTAAATAGAAAAGAACAAGGAGTTGTGTTATCCAGAAGGCCACAAGGTAAAAGAGTTATCTGTGCCAACTCCAGCACAGACCATGATGTAGTGGAGTCCCCTACCTGAGGGGGACAGGCTATTTTAGAGATCTACCATGTACCAACCAATTAACTGCCACAAGTGAAAAGAAGTACCCACCTGGTTAGTGCTCTCAGAGCACAGGTCAAGGAAACTGCAGTGCCCATGGAGCATGAGAAGCCCTACACCAAGGGCCAGCAGCCACCTCTCGAGCTGAAAGTTGGCCACTGAATCCTGATGCCAGAATGTCCTGGGAAATCCTGATTCCCCCTGACATGAAGCATTCAATATTCTGGAGACAAGCACTTCATTCACTTCAGCCAACAAATCTACAAATATTACAAGTGACTCCAATTTTCAAACAGATCTTCTGTTAGAAATGTCCTATAAACTGACCAGTTTTTGTCAAGAAATTAATAAAAAGCTCAAACAGTGATGAACATCTTAACCATGTACTTATCAAACTCCTACTTGTTTCTCTCACATAATAAAAACAAAACTGACAGTGGACCTGCAATTTCCAGGATTTACCAAAGCCAAGTGGTATAATAAAAACTGGCTATAGGCTTTAGGACAACTTTCAAAAGCAGTGACTTAACAGCCAGGGTCAAATTCTGAAAAAGTGATCTAGGATACAGATCATAAATGCTTAAGTGGCAGTATGAAAGGTAATTTCTCTTTTCCAAGCCAGTGGGAGAGCATGCAGAAGCTGAGTCAGTTCCAGGAGCTGACACCTCTCTCCCAGGTGCTATGCACCCCTGCTCCCAGGGTACCACTGGACCTGCTGAGCCACACAAGATCTGCCCATGCACCACTGCCCAAGCCCAGCTTGTGGATACCAGCTTTGGACACATCTGCAAGGGGAATTGGAGACACATGCATTCATGGAACGTTACTGGTTTCAAAAGGATCTGTCACAATTCATTGATGCTTTGATGGAGTGGTCAGAGGCAAGAGAAAGTCATATACATTCAACACCTCCTTTTCTCAAATTAGGCACCCCTGAATCTGGACCCAGGCCCTGAAATAAGCATCCACATTCCCTCCTGCTGGACATGGGACCAATCATGCTGTGCTCCAGAGACATTATCAGGTCCCATGATTTGACAGTACATTTTCCAAACTCATGCTCTTGTGCGTTCCTGGTTTAGAAAGTGCTTCTTCAGTGACACGACACAGTTGAAACAAACAAAACCAAGTTTTTCAAGTTTACCTGAAACACATACGCATTACATTCCACGGTGATTATGAAGTACAGATGGAGATAAAACAATCAACAATCAAAAAACAAAACCCCGAAATCTTTATGCCAGATTAGTAAGAAGGGAGACATGGTAATCACAGCCCTACTCAGAAGCTATACAGGTATATATACAAGATTCAGGGTGGAGATAGAAAGGCACATTGTAATCAGGGTGAAAAAAGGGGATACCATATAGAAAAAAATGTGGGCTAATACTATGTGGAAAAGTGGAAATGACAAACAAAAAGCCTCCCAAATACACAACATTCTAATTGGGGGATTGTTAATAATTTTAAATAAAATAATCGTAAATAGTTTCAGTTATCCTTTGAGTTTATGATCCAGTACTAAAATGATGTGAACATACAGCCTCAAAGACTATTGAGTAATATAAAAATATTCTTGAATAACAAGGTTGCTAGCTTTCTCTTTTTCTTGTTTGTCTCCAGAGGATTAAGTCAAGATAGTTTTCAAACACTGAAGAAAGCAAGGAACGTGCTTAAAACTCCTGCACTTCAAAATTCAAGAAAATATATCCTTCCAAAGTCAAGATATGAATAACAACCCTTAAAAATGGTTGGTACATCTAATCTTTTTGACTCTACACACAAACACACACACTCATACACTGGGTTGCTGGAGCACCAGCCTCTCAGCTAAGAGACAGGACTTCCCAGACCTTAGCTTGATGTAGAGATGTGGGCTGCTCCATTCCCACAGGAAACGCCAACTTGAGAAGATTGCGCATGCAGTTAATTCCAGTTAGCAAATTATTTTCTAACAACACTAACACTTAAAAATAACTCTTACTCTGTAAAAAAATCAGACAAAGCTGCAATACGTGTAAATACAAGAACCTGAAGATTTTGAGATTGAGAATAAGAAGAGAACCTAATAAGAATAAGAACCTAATAAGAAGAGAACTATTTTTCTGCATGAAAAATAGTATTTTGCCAAACAAACATCAATAATAACAATGAGAAAACAGAGAGCATGGGACATATCTGTAATTCCTTCCTCTGGAACTCACAAAACACTGGTTTCCAATATTCCTTAGAAAGACTCAGCCCACTGACTTACAGCTAGTGTTAAAAAAAAAAAAAATCATATTACTTCCATGCCAATTAAGATGAGCATAGATGTTCTGCAAAAACACAAAGAAGTAAAGAGGTGAAGAATATGTCTGAGTATTTTCTAATTGTGTTTCAGCTATTATTAAACTAATTTTATGGCACTTGAATCTTTAAAGAAAAACAATACTTGCAAAATTTGTGGAGAACTGAATTTATTCAAGAAATGCTGCTTAGCTTACAAATCAGATTTTTCTTTGCACTGCTAGAATACCCACTGACTTGCAAACAGGAGCAGTAAGGGTGACATCTCTTGATTTCAACTCAGGCCTTCACCTTACAGAGTGGGAAATTCTCACTTGCAAAGAAAATTAAGCCAAGGAGGATAGTTTTATTTTCGTATGTTGTGTACCTTCAGGATTTTCTTTTTCCACGGTTTTCAATAAACTCGTCTACTAAATAAGAACAGGGAGTTTACTTCCTCACCTCCTTTCTCCACTGTTGTTTCACATTAACAAAAACATTATTATTTAATAATACTACTCTGTAGAGATGAACACGGTAAAAATCTCTTTTCTCTTTTGCACAGTGTTGTCACATTTGCTTTGAAACACATAACACACAGACTCACAGACCTCAGTGCGGGACAAAAACATAACATCAACGTTTCCTTTATATTTCAAAAGCTGATTATATTCCTCTGATGAAAGCTATGTGAAATTTAATGAAGACTAAGCTGACTTACAGCAGCAGAGCTCACGATGGCACTTTTGCAAGCCACACTTGGTAAACGTAATCTCTAAAATCTATTTCAGCCGCCAAAATGGTCATGAAGCTTCTTGTATTCCCCACTTTGCATTACATTCTCATGGCTTGGTTGCTCAGGTTATGATAGAGAGGTAGCTATGCTGACATCAGCATTTTCCAAATACATCTCCAAATTCTCGTCATATTTAAGGGTGGCTTCATCACTGATACCACACAGGAAAATTTTTAAAAAATGAACCCTTGTGTGGCCCAGGACTGTAAAAAGACCTGTAAAGAAACCGGCATTTTGAGCTGTAACAGGAAGAGGCTGATAACTGTATAGCATTTGGAGGAAAAAGCAATTCAAGAGAGTCATGGAATATGTGAAGAATAATTAGTCTCCACTAGCCAGGCTATTTTCAGTGACAGGATAAGTGGCAATGGGCAGAAATGGGCTCTGTCTGAAAATCAGGAACCTCTGAGTGCGACCAAGCACTGGCACAAATTGCCCAGAGAGGCTGTGGCATCCCCATCCCTGGGCATGCTCAAAGGCCATTTGGACAAAATGCTGGAGAACAGCCTCTAGGTGTCTCTGCTTAAGCAAGGGGTGAGACCTGGTGACCTCCAGTGATCCCTTAAAGTCTCACCTATTCTGTAATTTTAGCACTTGCATTTCCTTGTGTATTCTATGTATATCCTTCCAGCCACATTGATGGCTAGCTTCCTGCCAAAATTAAGACAATGGCAGATGAAGACTAAGCACCAGAAATGCAGTTACTAAGTGTAATTCCATTCTAAGACCTAGACTGTGAATACATGGATGGAAACAGAAGCAAGCACTGATACTTTGGTACAAGGCTTCATTTCTCAAGCTTGGACTGGGGCCCAGGCCAAAGTGCAAGAGTTAATATAATTCCCTTACAATGTAAAAAATAGTGTAATAGACCACTGTTGTTCTCATGTGAAAGAGGATATAAGGCGGACTTTGTGAAACAGGAAAAAAAGATGACCTGAAATGTATAAAATTAATACTGTGATTCAGACTAAGGGAACTCCAGCTAAGAACTGGCTGATGCGAGGCTGACAGGCCAAGTGGTGAGTGGGGGCTGAGACATGAGCAGAGTAATGAGAAATTCTGAAAGTTTGAGTTTTAAAGGCTTACTAAAAGCACACCACAAAACTTGTATAAATGTACACTTACTGCAAAAACCTGGCACACAAACGATCTTCTTGTGCTGTAAAAGATGCTTGTTGGGCAATTCTATTTCAACCACCAAGACATGCAGGATAGGAATCACTGAGCCAAAGCCCAGCTTGTTGAAGCAACTGCACAGACCTGCAGGGCTCTGCAGCTGAACAGCCATTGTGCATTAATGAACAGCTGAAGGATCCATCCCTTAAGGTGACCAGAAGCTCAATATAAAAGCAATGTCCCAACCAGCCAAGACAAGAGTTACCTTAGGAAGTTGAAGGATAATGCTCTCTCAATTGCAAACCCTGTTGCACATGCTGCATCAGGTAAATTCCCCAAAGGCTGTAGGCAGCAATGAGGCCGTGGCTTCAGCACAGCAAAGCTCCCCACCCATGACACTCAGCACAAAGATGATTACAGAATCACACAATATGTTGAGTTGGAAGGGACCCATTAGTATCATCAAGTCCAACTCCTGGCCCTGTGCAAGACATGCTGTCATCTCCTCTAAGGGGGTTCAAGAGCAAGCCAGGATCAAAAGTTTTCTTACAAACCTTCTCAGTAGGAGTTGAATGATTTTCTGCTGTGTCCATACAATTCTGTGAAGATGAACCACAGGCAAGTCACTACCAAAGAAAGAATTCATACATAGCCTTGCTGTAAGGTATCTTGAGGGGAGGGGGAATGGAAGGGAAAAAGGAAAGCAAAAACCTTAAAGAAATAAAGACTGCAATCACTCAAGGGCTATTCTTTCCAAAAAAAGATTCAAGACTGTATTTGTAATGGCAATAAACACTTTAGTTATGTGCTTACTGTATTTCAGATTAGCAGATATGTTAGCAGTCTGTCATACAATAGCTTTAGGGGCCAAATAGTTTTCCAAGTCAAGTATCTACTCTGAGACCCACAGGAGAATAAGTAAAACAATTTCAGCCAAGTATTTGTGTAAAATACTTATTTTGCCAGCACCCTAAAGAAAATAAGCAGAAAAATCTCAAATTGCAACTTAAACACGAACATCTATTACCATTTCCTTGCGGTCTATAAATCTAATTCTACTGCCCATACATCAGACTTAGCCATACCTTCTGCAATTTCTCAAGCATCCTCCCCTTTAGGAAGTCTTAATCTGTATTAGCTTTTCTTCTTCATGTGCATTTAAGGTGCAAAACTGCACCTTGCTTCCTGAGTATGTCTTTGAAAGACCTTGCAACAACTTTTAGTTTTCTCCTTTTCCTAATGGAATATATTAACACAACTTTAATCAAAGAAGCGGTGTGGCAGCTGTCCTGTAACAGATTCTGATGATCAGCACATTTATCATGAAGCCAAAACCAGAGAAGTTTAGTGAGGGCAATTTCAAGGCAAAAAGGGCCATCACCCTTTCTGAAAGCGCTTCTATTCTGCCAATGTCAAATTACCAAAAGATGAAAATTGGTTTTGATGGTAAAATTGTCCTTGATTTTAATTTGTTTTCTGCAACGTTGGCTTTTTAAAGCCATTTTTTTGTTAAAAGAGATAGGTCTCTGCAATTCCTAGACTATCACTCAGAAAAATGCTTAAGCAGTCCCTTCTGAGGAACATAAATAATGGGGTTTTTCTAAATGGTTAAATCATTCATCTAATATAACAATGCTCTGTACTCATTTTTATGAATTTATACATCTTATGTCCATATAAGTGCAAATCTCTAAATTTGAACCATTTGTGAAAATTATACCACAATCTAGTAATAAAAAAACCCAGAGCATCATTCTTAAATAAAATAATAATGAAAAAATAACCTATCAAATATGAAAATAGTATCAACATAACCACTTACTGTATCCTTAGCTGTATCCTAAGTCTACAATTAGCTAATAAAAAAATTCCTTTTTTCCCTTTATTTCCAGGCAATGTTCCCCTGTGGTCAACAAACAGTACAGAAGGAAGGATTAGAAAGCTATCCCACAGAAAGCAGCATGAATGCTTATTAACCTCAAAAGACTGACTCAGAGGAAACTAAATTCCAAAACTTGACACATCCTACTTCTTGTATCCCAACCAGCTTTGTGGTTTCCACCATGATTTCTCCATTCTACAGCAAAAACATCCAACTATTTGGAACCAGATGCAGTTCAGACAGTAATGAGGATCCCAAAACACAGCTTTTCTAAGCCGTGGACAAACATCATCATCCAAGACTGGGCTTATGCAGAGAGGCATGGTTAAACACAGATGTTATTCTACTGGAGATGCAACAGCTTTGAAGCTTTCCAACTTGTTTAAGAAAGTTGCTGAACAGTAAGAATGCTGTCAGAATGTTGTCATATGCAACTGTGACACAGTTGCTCACAAAACATCCAAAACCACATCTTCAAACTTTCCTGCCTGTCCTTTGTCAGCAGGACACAATGAGGTATCCATTTTTCTGAACGTAGGACTGTATCTTATAACGAGTTGAACAATAAGAGTGATTTTAAAATCTTTTTCCTCTGATGCTACAATGCAAACTCCTGATCTGGTAAGATATTTTTGAGGCCTCCTGCTTACTACATCTAAAGCATTAAACCCAGTATATCTTCCTTTTTTTAAAAAAGGTTAAGTCACATGAACAAAAAGCTTAAAAGAAAACAATTAGTGTGTCATTTAACAAACATTAGCATGACAAAAGGTGTCAGACTAGAAGTCAATATATATATCCTTTAAACAAAAGTATTTCAAAAGTGCTGAACAACAAAAATCCAGAGAAGATAACTGTGTCCTAAAATATATTAATATTCTACCATCTGTTCAGCAGCTGCTTGCAAAAAAGTCTCAAAACCTTCTAACGATTAAAATAATTTCATATTTCCAAGTAATGGATGGAGAATACATCTTAAACAGATTCAGCTTCCATTATCTCTGTAGCAGGAGGAAGAAACAGTTAAGAATGGAGTTACAGATGATTTTTCATGGCCACGAACACACAAAGTTCACCATGTTCTAGAATGTGCCACCATCTTTTGCCTGAAAAACTTATAGCAAAAGCTAACAAAGGATGGCTACACTTAGGAGGTCAAATCATGAAACAATCATAGAGTTTCATGAGATGGCTTATCAGCTTATAAGATTTCCAGCTACATAAATAATGAAATAATGGAATCATACAATGGGACCTTAAAGATCATACAGTTCCAATCCCCCCACCACAGGCAGGGACACATTCCACTAGAGCTGACTGCTCAGAATGCCATACAACCTGCCCTTCAACACTTCCAGGGATGGTGCATCCACAGCTTCTTCTCTGGGCAACCTGTTCTAGTGCCTCACCACCCTTCCACTAAAGAATTTCTTCCTAACATGTAATCTAAATCTCACCTCTTTTAGTTTAAAATCACTCCCTTCTGCTCTATCATTATCTGCCTGTGTAAAAAGTCCCTGCTTCTTTTTTATAAGCTCCCTTTATGTACTGGAAGGCTTTAGTGAGGTCTCTCCAGAGCCTTCTCTTCCCCAGGATGAACCCCAGCTCCCTCAGCCTGTCTTCACAGGAGAGGTGCTCCAGCCCTCTGAACAGAGGAGGTGTCCCTCCTCTGCACCTGCGCCAGCAGCTCCACGTCCTTCCTGTGCTGGTGCCCCCAGAGCTGGATGCAGCACTGCAGGTGGGTCTCAGCTGAGCAGAGCAGAGCAGAGGGGCACAATCCTCCCCCTCACCTTGCTGGCCACACTGCTTTGGATGCAGCCCAGGACATGTTTGGCTCTCTGGGCTGTGAATGCACATGGCTGGGTCATGTCCAGCTCTTCATCCATGAGAACACCCAAGCCCTTCTTCACAGGGAAGGACTGTCACTGAGTTCTTCCCCCACTCTGTGCCCATGTCTGGGATTCCCCTGACTCAGAGGTGCAGCACCCTACCCTTGATCTTGTTGAATCTCATGAGGTTCCTGTGGGCCCACTTCTCCTGTTTGTCCAGGTCCCTCTGGATGGCAACATCCCATCCTTCTGTTGTACCAACTGCCCCTCTCAGCTTCCTGCCATCTCCAAACTTGCTGGCAGCGCACTCGATCCCTCTGTCTGGGCCATTGACAAAGATACTGAAGGGCAATGGTCTCAAGATGGAGCCCTGAGGGACAACACTCATCACCAGCACTGACCTCAGCCTGGATAGAACAACTGACCACAGCTGTCCAGCTGTGTGCATCCAGCCAAATCCTTATGAACTAAGTAATCCACCCTTCAAATGTACGTCTCTCCAATTTGGAGATAGGGATGTCATGTGGGAAATGAAAGATCACCCTCATCCATTTTAGACCAGATTCAAAAGTGAATTCTCCCAAGTATTATCTTGGGTTTCTAAGTTCAGCATTTAGAAAGTTTCTGATATCAGAAATTCTATGTTCATACTAGCAATGACTGCCTTCTTTACAGTAAACATTTTCCACAACCTCCCATGGCATCTAAGCCATTCTGTTAACCACAGACATATGTTGCATATTACTATTTGCAGTAACAATCTGTTTGCACTCACAGTCTCTTATTTTGGTTTATCAGTGAACCTCTGTCACACAATGCATATTCCCATCAGTGGTTTTGTTTTTTTTAATTTTTTTTTATTTTCTTTGTTAGCTTGCTTCTTCCAATTTTTTTAAGTTTAAAATTTAAAAAAAACCCCTCAAACATTTCATGACATAAAATGATACAAAGAAACAAAAGAATGCTATTGTGAAATTTCAAATAAACATGATCTAACAGTTCTAGTCTCACTTTTATGCTCTCAGGTCCCTAATATTGCAGAAAATAATTTGTTATAGGTCTCATATTTTATCTGCACACACTAATATTACCACACTTTTTAAATGAACACAATAATTTTAATCAATAATTTTTAAAATACTAGAAAAAGGAGAAATAGTTAATTCAGCACCAGTTCAATGAATTCAGTACATCCCTTCTCATCCTGCTAATGAATTGGCAGTTCACTGAGGCAAACAAAGCTTGCCCTCTTCTTTTCTGCTTTTCCAAAGAGATCTGGCAGAATCAGACTTCTGCTTTGCCGTGGTCAGCCAGACTTGATTTTTTCTGACAGCAAAAATTCCTGATGATTGAATTAAGGACTTCTAAATGAAAGCCATCCAGATGATTAAAGCTGCTTCTGTTAAAACAATAAGAAATACTTAATTTGCCTAAATCAGTACACATGCACCAGCAGTTCACACAAAGAAATGAGATGCAGCATCATCTACTTGAATGCAAGCAAGTAGGACGGTGGGATGGGGCAAGGAGCAGATTTGAGAAAAGGGAGATGGTGATTTAGGTAGAACAGGTGTCAACCCTCAGCTTTAGTTCCCCATTCTGTCAGAAGCTTTGCCTTTGAGTGGGGCCAAGAAATCAAGAAAAAAAATCATTCAGCTTTATGGTCACTGTCTATTCTGCTGCTGCTTTGAGCATAAAGAACTTGTACGACCACGTGAGCTAAAAGTAAACAAAGCTCTTTTTTTTTTTGCAATATATTTTTATTTTTGGGTTTAATCAATTTTTACACATTCCCACTGTCCTTTTCCAGTTCACAAAGATTGCTTCCCTCAGCTTTTCTAACAGCATTGCTTTTGGAAACAGCACAGGGTAACCTGGATGCTGTTCTGTTTGGCCTGCTGCGCTCTTGCAGTAAATTTTGAGAAAAAAATACTACATCAGCACAATTTCCAAACTCAGGTTCTTTTGCAAATCACAGGAAGCAAAGAATTTTGCAAGTTGGCAAATCATCAGAAGGACATCATCATAGTCAGGAGTGCAGCAGTTACAGATCAGAGAGAAAAGCCTGAGGACATTGAGGGATGCATTTCCAAGGGCATGGGTTTTACCACCACAACCAGATAGCGAGCAGACTTTTTAAATGGTGTTTTCCAAATGAGGGCCAATGGGATTTTTCCACCCTGTCACTCAATATGATAGAGTTAGCAAACATTTTTAATTGATCTAGCTGGTTGTTCCCATCCTTCAAACAACCTCTGTTGACCTATCACTCTAGGCTGTATACTGCAAACTTTGTGCCTCTGCAGAGTTCCACATTAAAACACTGCTGCTTTCCTCTGCAAATTAAACAAAAACCTTCTAACTTTAGGCAATATAGAACCAACACACATGCAGTCTTTCAATCAACGATCTTTCAAAACACACACTTTTTCTCTCTCAGAAAGTGCTGTTTAAATCTGAAATACTATATCTCTTCTTAAATCCTGGAAAGCGTTCAACTTCCCTTCACCATCGCAGTTCATTTATCTTGCAAAAAGTTTCTGAGGGCTTGCTACAGAGAAGAAATTTTTAAAAGACACAGAGAGAGACAGAAAATGTCATGGTGCCTGACACTGGGCTCTGGACCTGACTCACCCAGGCTGCACCTTGGAGAAGGCTGCACTCGGACCCATACTGGAGACATCATTTCAATTGGTCATTACTTTCACATCTGGAGTTGTGAAAATGTAAACAGAGGTACCACAAAACTGTATGTTCATTTTATTCAGGATTTAACAAGTCTTTCTCCAGAGAACAGTTTTGTTTCTTTCTGACCTCCACCCTAACATACAGAAATTTTCAAGAAAGATCTAGATACAAAAGACCTTGCAAGCTAAAGTTATACAGAATGAAGTGAGCACAGACAGACCCCTGTATTGATTTTTTTTTTCAGTTCCTCTCATAATAACCTTAGTACTATTTTTGAAAAGAGAAATCCTTGTGTTGAGTACCTCCTCCTGATCCTCTCCTCCCACAGGAAAAAAAATAAAGTTTTAAAATAAAAAAAGTTTAAAATAAAAGAATGCACTGGGATATCTGGCATAGCCACTGTTGAGAGACAGCTAAGGGGCATTTAGGTACCCAAGACAGAAAAATGTAAACTTTTTTTAACTATGAGCTGCCTGCTCTTTCCTCTGAGGCAGAATGGCAACACAGCCTAGAACTTTCTGTGGCCTTGCAAGTAAAATGTAAAAAAAGCAAAGTATCTGTTTTAGTAGTAAATGTTTAGTGTAGCCACTAACAAATTTTTTTTTTCAAATGAAGAGAAACCTCCACCTTCTGTGAAGCTGAAAATATTCAACTTCAGCCTTTATCTCATTCTTCAAAAACCTTCAATATTCTGGCAACAAAAAAATGTTGAACAGAACCTTGTAGAAATGTGGCCAAGTGAAGAAAATGCATGCAGCTCTAAGGCTTGAGTCACACTGATATGTCTTGAATGCAACAGATTACCACTTAAATTTAAAAGGACTAGAGACCAACATAGGAAATTAACCAATTTGAGGTGAATGCTCAAAATACACACATTTAGGTGTGAGAGCCACCAAGGCAGGAGTGGAATTCAGTTTTGAGAGGACCAACTGCTAGCACTAGAAGATAATGGAAAACTATCTTCTGAAAGTTCACTGAACTTATTTTCTGCTTTACTGAGTGTTTTTCTTCTCTAAATTCAATCTGGCCAAATACAGATATTTACATAGATCTCATTTTGTAGCATGATAATAAGAGAAAATCTTTACACATGGGAGTTGTTTGGTCACTGATTACAAGATTCTTTTAAAAGTTTTTTTCTTCACTTAGCAGTAATTTCATTTTTCACCATCTAGCCAGCCACATCATCCTGTGAATTGTAATTCACTCATCACCAAGCAAAGGCAATCTAATCCTTATCTTGTTTGTCAGTACTGGTTCCTCAGCTTCATTTATTATTTGTTCTGTCTGAAATACTTAAGATGATGGATAGAACGAGGAATTAACATGGGGAATTTTCACAGATGCATATAAACATTTAATACGGCCAAGTGACGTGAAGACTGTGGACTGAGTCCAGTTAATTAGGGCCAATGCATTGGCTTCTGCAAACTCTCACTGTATTTTCTGGAGGAAGGGGTTCTGTAACACCTGTGAAACACATTCATTTTCAGAAAACTCCAAGATACTTCAAGCTGCTGTGGCCAAAATAATTTTTTAGCCTGATGTGAAAGGATCTGAGTGTTTTTCTGTCCTAGTCCTAGAAAGCCTTTCTTGTAAGCATCTCCTTTCCTCTTGAGACAAAACCAGTTCCAGATGAAAACAGCCACAGTCGATGCAGTGACACAGAGGCAGGGGAAGCTGGCATGTCCTCGGGTCCTGACGCCACACCAGCATCCATCTGATGGATCATCTCACTGTGGGGCTGACTGGGAATGAACCTGAACCACCAAGCCTAGACTTCTACACACTCCTTCCATATTTCCCTCCTACTGACGGGCACCACACAGTTTCCAGCAGGGATCCCCACCAAGCTGACAACACAAATGCACGTAACTGACAAAGGGTCATGAAAGAGCAACAGCACCAGCACCCATTTCTTAAACCACCAAAGAAATTGAGGAGCAGTTGGCAGCACTGGAGCATCTGCTTGGTACGCAGTTCTCATGCTTCATGTGGCTGTATTCTATGCATCTGTTGCCCATAGGAAGGATAGAAGGCTACTGAGATGGGAACACCTTGGAACATGAGAATTATTTCTGTCTTTCTAACATTTGTCTTTACATCAAAGAATGTTTGTTTGTTTATTTTTAGTGCAAGGACAAATTTTACCAATTTGGCCAGGGGCTGGAGCAGCCTCCAAAAAGTCCATGGAAGATGGTGGATACCAACTGACAATATGTGTAAGGGCCTCAGAAGGCACAGAAATTGGGACAATGAGTTTTGTTAGAAGATTTTGGCAGGTGCAAAAGCCACCTTGAATGAAATTACTTCAGAATTACTGTTGCAATAACCCTCAGGAGGAATTTCAATTTCTAGTGAGGAGGGGAAGAAAAAAAAGGGGGAAAAAAGCAGCATCATATGGAAAAGAAAAATAAAAATCTTATTTAGGAGGAACAAGCTGCACTCAGAAGTTGAAAAAACAAACTTCGTTTTTTTAGGAACCCAGCTGTGGTGCAAGTGTCTCCCATTCAGGTAAGTTAAAGTTGCACAAGATTTTATCTCATAATGACAGAAAATTAAATCTTCTGAGATTTTATCTTTCAGTAGATAAGCCTAATGATAACAGGAACTTGAAAAAATTTATTGAAACATGTCACAGGATTCAGCTGCACCTTAAATGTCATACTTATTTAGAGTACATGCTTAAATCACCAAAACAAGACCTGAACCACCCAGCTAGAATTATTTAGGAATGAAAATTTAATCAAATTATCTACTGAATACAAAAACTGGTCATTCTAGTGTACAGTGTTGCAAAATCAGCTGATTACTTCAACATGTTTTCTCCTGTTTTTAATTGCCACAAGGGTTACTACACCATTGACTCTGTATTAGCATTTGGCTTTCACAACTAAAGGAAATACACTGTGCTATAGAATACTATAATATATTAAAATATTATAAAGTATACTATGGTATATACTTGAAACTACTACCCTCTTAAAAGACATTTCTTATCATCCTTTTTCAAGTTTTGGCTTGTGTCAGTTAAAATTTTCATTAAAGCATAAAAATAAATTATAAGAAAAAGTTTCTCAGTTCTATAGTAAGAATATGACTGTAAAAACCCTATAAAAAACAACAGCAAAGAAGCAAAGAGTTTTAATGTGTAACACCCTGTTTGGGCTTGAAAAACTCTCACAGAAGAAGGCAGGGATTGTGCGTCAGCTGCTGAACTTGAGACTGGGTCCAGGAAAAGCCACTGTGCAAGTGTGGAGAAAAAAAAAAAAGAGCACAGAAAGAAGATTAAAAGCTTCTTCAAAAAAACTACATAATAAGCTACAGAACAGAATGTCATTTCCAGAGAAGATAAGAAGCTATTGCTTTTTGGTTACAACCAAAGCTTAGTCTAAGATTTCAATCTAGCACATACTTGCAAAAGAGCCATCTAAGGCAAGAGAAGGACATGGGCAAAATGCTTTGCTAAATGAATTTCTAAATGTTTCATGAACAAAGGGTAATTTCATAAAAATGGAACAGTCCACATTTGAAGAGGCTTTTGCATCAAGATGCCATACAAAAATAAGATTTTGAAAACGGGTTTTATTCTTGCAATTCTGCTAATGGAGTTTCATACATTGACAAGGTGCCCTGGCAGGGAGTGCACACAGGCTGCACTCCCCCGGGCATCTCCAACTTTGGCTTCTATTGAAAAGTAAGTAATCATTTGTTAATTCAGCTGTTATTGCTTTGACTGCTTCTGTTTTCTCAAGTACAAATTTTGACTGGAAAAAAGAAAAATAATTGTTACCCAGGAAGGAAAGCAGCATATATTAAAACACTTCTCAGGGAAAGACATTGTTCCTGTACGGTCTGAAATGAGACCCAGTGAGGGAACTATTTCATGAATGTTAATCCAGGTCCACTGAGTCTCAGTCCAATACCCACAGGTTTGCATACATCAGTTCCACTAAATTACACTTCTATGTGTGTCTGTCTGAGGTAATAACAACAATTTTCTCTTCACCATTATTCTGCTCGGGTAAAAGTTATACTAATTTATGTATGTTTATTTTATGTACAACTTCTTTCCATCATTTTTCTAATAAAATATAATTCAAAAATATTCTGCATAACATGGATGCAAAATGAAAGAACAACTTAGTGTAATTTCCACACAAAACTTGACAAACCCCACTAGGAACACTAAAATCAGAGATGGCAATGCAAGACTAATTTTCACTCCCCTCTGTCAAATGGGCTCAATAAATATGATTTCAAGGATCTTACCTTATTTTTTAATGCCTGCTGCAACTTGAATCTGGGGTATGTATTTATCCCGGAGCTGTAAGACAGAGTGCACTAATGCCTCATACAATGTAAGGAATGCTGCTGTCTGCATAGTTTACGTATGAATGGGGGGACACCAGCTCCTACCTGGAAAGCAAAGTCTGCAGAGCCCATGCCTTGGCAAGTATCTAAATGTTTGACCCCAAGACACACCAAAACCTCAGCAAGTACTAGTGCAGTCAACAATGGCCGTGGTTTCAAGTGCTCTGAATCCAGTGGGCAGCAGCCACTGAACCAGAGCCAGCTCAGCTCCTTTGAGAAGGCATCCAAGTGGTCCAGCTCTGAGCAGTACTGGAAGAACGACCTCCAAGAGCCAGCGCTACAAGGAGCCGTTTGTCAACAGGAATTTTATCTCACTTTTTAGTAGTTGTCCTTTACTTTAAAAATATTCCAGTAACATCTGCCATACTATTTAGACTCCCAGAAGAGTTCTCTGCTTTAAAAGACCCCACATTATCTGAATTCTAAAACTTGGAAGAGCCAGCTACCTGGTATCCTCTGCAATATGGTAGAATGCTGAAAGAAATGACTGAGCAGTAATGACTGGGCAGCAGTACAGTTGAAAATGCTCTTCACCTCTGTGTCAAGAATATTGCATACACTATGAAGTTGGAAGACTGAAACACGAAAATCTAGGATGCAGATGCATGAATTAAACTGTAATTTTAGGACACAAAGCCAGAAAGTCACCATTTGCAGGCAGGGGACCAGAGCTATCCTGCAGAGGAGATGGCTGGCAGCATGCCAGCTGCTGTTGGGCAGGGCAGCAAGCAGCTTCTTCCCTAAGAGGTCTCACGGCTTGAGGTTCAGGTTCATTGTGAAAAAATTCCGACTGTCACTGTGAAAGCAACCTAAAACTGACCATCTCCTAATCATGCTGCCTCGTCCCTTCAACACTCACAAAACAGGTTGTCTTTTTTACTTCCATGGTGCTACAGTATGCAAGTGAAAGCATGCCTTCCTGCTATCAATATGTCCATATCAACAAGTGATTGAGCCCAACAATTTTTTTCTGGAGGAAAAAAAGAAATGGAAAAAAGGGATCTGTTGATTCAATAACTGGAATGGGTTATGTTATTTGTTCCAGAAAGGCCTGATGGATTTCACTTTTTCACCTTTGTATTTCTTTCACCTATTTTATTTGAATGATACACACTGATACATCTGAAAAAAAGAAAGAATTCAAAGCAGGTATCCACTTGCCATAGCCCAGTGAAAATCAGATTGAAATAAAATTTATAACTGAAATAAGATATTAAGATTTTTACTACAAATTTTTGATTGAAGAGTGGACTTTCATCTCATAATTCCCTGTGACACTATGCACAGTTGTTCTCTACTTGTTTGTTAATAAGAGAAGTTACATTTTCAAGCATCACTGCTTGCTGCTCTGAAAAAACTGTACATATTTCCTTGAAGGGAAAACACACGGATTTCTCAGGGGCAGCCTCACATAGCACCAGGACTATAATGCAAAGTATCCTTTTCAGAAGCAAATGTAACACAACAAAACACATTTTGAGAAATAATATTTGTATAGCAGTCTGTAATATTTTAAAATGTTCTGCTACAGGGGGAAAAACCACAACACAACAACAAACCTCCAACTTTTAACTTGCAATGCAGTGGATATTTCAGCCCCTCAAAGCATCATATTATCGTACACTCAGAAAATACAACCACCCACCCTGTCATGTTAAATATGGGAGTAATTTACAGGCCAGACTTTAGGTCTAGTTCTACAAAAGAAGTCCCTCAGCAGAGGGATGTCAGACTCATTGACCTGGGCACTGAGTGACAACCTTCTCCATAAAACAGGAGAAGGGAAAGAGAGAGAGCTAGATGAAAAATTATGTAATCCAGTATTCATAAATGCTTGTCCTCATTTTCAAAATACACCTAAATAAAACTTTTTATTTTTCCTCTGTGGCTGTATGAAACATTTAGCAGAGGAAAAATTATGCTCTTACATATTCTGCATGTTTTGAATCTCTAGGAGGATTTGAATAGAAATGCTAGATACCGGTACTATACTCTTTCCAGTTCACATCTCTCTTCCTCACACACAGAAAAGTCCTGTAGATGATTAAAGACACTTGCTCATCACAGACATCCCACCCACCTCCCAGGGAGAAGGGTGCCAGACTCGAGCTCTGCTAACACTTCAGAGGGCACATGGGCTCAGGTACGTTTGTGCAGCTGGAGAGCCTTGACAGGGCTCAGTGCTGTGTGCAGATCCATGGGCATGGACATGTGCTCTGGACATCCATTAGGTCAATTAAAGGATATAGCTCCCCAAAGTGGGACTTAGCACAGTCAGTTACATCTAGCCAATTCTGAGCCATCCACTTCTGCTCTCACGTCTTCTGCTAAGGGGTAGGTAACAGGTCTAGCTGAACATGGGTTTTCTGGATTAATTTTCAATCAACTTGGTTCCCTGGTCTAGCTAACCATGTGGTCGGACAAATATTGCTTACTGGGGGAAGAGGAGGACAGAGACAGACACTGCATTTCTATTACACTGAAGCAATTCTGGATCCAACCCCATGTTACCAGGATTCAGCTGTGCCTGCAGTTCAAGCACAGCAAGGCACAAATTTTAACTTCTCTCAGTGAACCAAGGCCATATCCAGTTCTGGCATATTAGAAATTGACATCACCTTACCAAATGCAGCTGTCAGCAAATATTGGATACAAAAAGGAGATATTTTCATAGTATGTGATACTTAAAAAATTAAAATGTTGTTCAACTACCATAGAAATTAAGAAACCGATGGGAAGAAAGGGTGGGGAAGATGAGGGCTGCCCACAGTGGGAACACAATGGGTTGTCTTGGAAGTTCCTCTGAGGAAACCACACTGAAACAGCAAACCTCCAACACGGTGAGCAAGATCTCTGCTAATGTGCAGAGCTGAAGGGCCAAATTAATTCCTTGTGTAACCCCAGTGACTTCAAAGGAGTTAGCCCAGAGATGAGTTTGGCTTATGGAATTTTGAAATGGACCCTAACCAATTCTCCCTAAGTAGATTTCAGATCTGTGGCTTCTTGTGTTACAAAACTGCCTTGGCTCTGCACTGTTACTGTGTCCTTTATCAGCATTTTTATTCATACAGAATGACTAAGAACTCCAAACCAGTAGCGCCACCTGATTAATATCAACCACTCTTCAAAGCATTTGTCTTAACACCAGGGGTTGTTTTTTTTTCAAGCCGGTGGGTCTCAGCACTGATGACTTCATTGTGTGGTCTGTCTGGTCAAATTCGCTGCTGAAATCCAGTCTTTTTGCAGCTGAAGGGTAATATTTTAAGTTAGTCATGAGCAGGGACTGAATGCTAAACTTGACCTCTCTACCCTTTTCAGTGTGTGTATTTCTGTGCTTCCTCTGCAGCCTCTGGATGCCCATGTGCAGTCTGCTTCTTCTGGCTCCCAGAGAGACATGATTAATATTGCCTTGTCACGTATCGATAGCCAGCAGCGAAACATAAACAGCCAGAAAGCTGTAATGAGTCCTACTTACTATCTTTATATAAAACAGGATTTATGGTCACAGATTACATTTCCAGTAGCCAAAAGATGTGTAAGGAGGGATTATACAGTCTATTCTGACTGCTCGTCTCTGCTTTAGCTCTAACTACACTTTTGGGTGGCTTGGACTAAGTGCATCATTTTTACACACCTCTCCCCTAATTGTTCAAAAAGTGGCATGTCTGCCAAAAACCACCTCTGCAGCCAAAATAACAACTTTAGTACTCATAAATGCATTCAGGTGTGTGGCACTGTTGAAGCAGTACCAGTAACTTAAGAGGGTAGAAAGGAACTACTCAGCACTGGTAAGGCTATCACTGTTGGACCCACAGGCATCTACACAGCCCTTAAAATATAACCTGAGTTTTTTCCCACAGTCAGAGCAAAACTGCTACATCCAGAACATCTTTCCCTTCAGAAGCTTTGCTGTGACGGTGTGGGTGGCTGAAAGAATTGTTTGAATCTGCTTTTTCCTCCACATTCCTTCTTTCATTGCAAATTTGTACATCTTACAGGATATTGTTTTTCATCAAACAAGGACAGACTTTCAGATTGCACTGCTAAAGCCTGACCAGCCAAACTTTAGAAGAAAATCTATATCAAAAAGTGGTATGAAGGTAAAACCTCTGTTAACAACATATATTCATGGCTCAATTCCAACTTTTATCATGTGCCTTTTACCACTCTCTTCATATAAACTCATTCAAATTCACAGCAAAAATCAGTTACTATCAGCAAAACAAATAATTTAACAGGGAGCAAAAGGCATTCAAAATACTTAGCTTCCATGCTCAATGTGCATGGCAAGTAGGTAATTTGTATGGTGAAATACTCATTTTCTATTTGTTAACAAATTCATTATGTCTGGCTCATTGCTTTTATTAAGTGAATACATCTAGCTGCATTAAGGAAAGCATGATGAATATTTTATACATTATTTTGCTCATCAATTCAGAAATAAGTGAAAATCAATTCACAATAGAAGTCAAAACTGAATCTGTGGAAGACAGGAATTGCCATATTAAATCAGAGTAGAGGCACTAGTGCTTGACAACTGTACAGCCCAGCTGCTGGAGAGACAGCTGCAAGACCTCCATCACAGACAGATGTGGGATAGTCAGCCAGCATCCTGAGGTACATCTTGATTTCCAACAGATAAGAAATTGGATTATGACAGATAATGGTTTACTATATCTTCCTGAACAATAACCAGACACACATTTACAGGCAAATGAGGAGGATTCACAGAGGGGAGAGCTCTAATCCCATTCTTTTGGTATTTTTGTATATCCAAAAGCTTAGGAAAAACACGAAGAAGAGTTAGGCATTTCCTTCCCCTCCCCTCCAATTCTGATCTAGATGGAGCATAAGAAGAGAAAGCATCCTATAAATATGAGGATATCTGGAGACTCACTACAGAATAAAAAAAGAGCATGCACTACTATCTTACTCAAGGACATTATCTGTAGGACCTGTAATGTTTTCCTCTTCTCTCCATATGTTCTGAAAAATGGAAGGAAAATGAAGAGTGTCTCAGCATTGAGCTGAAAGAAACATCCTTTCCTTTCTATCTTGCTAAATCTATTATCTGAAATAATTTTGTAACACTACATGCCTGCATAAATAAAAATAAATGCAATTCTCACATACCTAGCTAGGAAAACACATTTGCCTCATCAGATGACTTAAGCTAATCACTTTCAGTCACTGCGGTGCTGTTATCTACTATCTAAATGACATGGAAAATTACCGTTATCAGTGTCCTAATGCTGATATATTATCCCAATCAGAAGTAATTATTTGGTGCAGAGTTTCAGTCAGTATCTGGGGTCTATGCCAATAAGCATCAGCATCAAATAGAAGGGCAGTCATGATACAAGTAGAACTTTACCATTTTGTGATAACTATCAGTAAATCTCTAAGAAATTTGTGGCTCTTTTTTAGGGCTTTTAGCAGAAGATTCTTTAGAAAATACCGAGTGACAAAAGACTTTCCAATGTCTATGAATTCCTGGAGAAATCTGAGGCTTCTCTTTTCAGCTAGGCATATAATCAGTATCTTAACAAACAAATGTATAGTGATCGATTTCAAAACACTGAAGTGCATTAGAGTCCTTTCTAGTCAGGACTATCAAAGTAAACCACAATATTATAAAGTAAATAGGAATTTCTTATATGCTAACTGGAATGGCTCTGAGTTCTTCAATTTAACTAGCTTAACCTTCTGAAATTCCTAAATCAGAGATATTTAGAGCTGTTTTACTGCAAACTCACTATCTTCTTTAAGGGGTCCTATGGGAAAAAGCAAAATTTAGTTTGATGAAATGAAACTTGACAGCTATAACTCTGCCTTCAAACATCACAGGAAATTCACTGAATGGAACTGAAACACACAAGTTGTTTTGGTTGGTTGCGGGTTTTTGTTGGTTGGTCTGTAGGTTTTGCACATAAACATTTTACTACTAACCCTCTCCTCCGAAACAAAGTTGTAAGGCCTCTCTCAGGTCAGCTAAGGGAAAAGAAGTGTTGCTGGATAAAGAACTCTAAATAACCCTGGTGTACAATTCATCTGTGAAAAAAGATCTCCAGTGATTCAGCATGTTACTGGTGTGAATTTTACCTTTTCAGCCAAATTTATTTTGGTGATTCTTAGGATAGGAATAAGACAAACCCAGTCCCCTTGTTCCCCCAGTCTTGGACCAAGCACCAGAAGAAAAATTAATTCTCATATACAGAGGATATTTTATTCAGGCTAGTAAATAAGTGGAAATAACCAAGAGAATTCTCGTACTGAAGCCATTGAAACCAAGCCTACTGCAAAATGAAGCTTCTTTTTCTCTACCTGAAAGGATCTGTAGGATATCTTCAGCCATTCTAAACACATCATTGTAAAAAGATGTATTCAAAATGAAACATCTTTGTCTGGTACTTTGGCCCAAGTACCAGACTTCAGGAAGGCAATCCAGTTGATGCACAAAATGCAAGTCTCAAGAACATGCTACTTGTCTTTTACATATTTAGTCCTCTGGGAGACAAGCAATATGTTATTCTTTCTCCAAGTCTGAAATGCTATCTACAAATTACATACATGAGTCCAAAGAGATAAAAAATAAATCCCTTTCCTAAGCATGAAATGATTATCATCCTAGACATTTTCATATGCTTAAACAAACCATTAGTTCTGGAGATTATACACTGTATCTTAATCATTATCAACCCCCTTCCCACCATTTATGTTATAGGAAAACAATGAAAGAACTTAATGGTTCCTTAAATTAGTAATTAAGAGCTGCATTCCTACCAAGGTGTTCTTCATAACACCACCAAGGCCAGTGTCCCAGTTTTGCATCTCTATTCTGCAGTGCTATGTGTGGATGTTTCAGCTCGTAGCATTTACACTGCTAGAAATCTTCTGTCAGCTCCCAAAAAACTCAGATGATCAAATATACCTCCATGAACTCATTCATTGCACATAAACATGTTATAAATAAATGTTTGACACGCAAGTTTTATTAGTTACTTCCACTGAATTCTCACCGAGATCATGAGAGAACTGTGTACAAAAGTTGAAAGTTAAGAATTTAGTGACACAGAAGTAGGGGACTCTGAAGAGTCAGAAGAGAGAGACTGGCTGGGAGAAGACAGAAAAGTTATGTATAGCTTATATGCCATACGATTTACAAACGCATTTTGCCTCCAGCCAAATGGTCCTCCACTCTGGAAAGTTTTATTAATACCAAATTTTTGGTATTAATGGATTTTTACATTGCAAAATACACAACAGTGCTCTAAAATATATGAATCCTCATTTTTGGGTTCTTACTCATTAATAAAAGATGATAAATTCAACATTATACTAAGCTCTGAGAACACCGTAAGGTTAAGATATAGAGGGTGTTATGGAAACAAGTTTATTTGAGCCATCTTCTAGCAAGTTCAATCTTTCAAGTAACATATGTCAAAAGACCACAAAGGAAAGGATGTATGTTGGTGTTATAAATAATGATAGTTCACTTACCAAGTGATAGGTTCTTCCATGATACCTAACCAACAGTGCCAGAAATCAGACAAAAACCGAGTGTCTGCTACTGAAACATAATTTGTAGACAGGATTTACCTGAGTGCAATTGCTTCATGTGCTATGAATGCATGTGCCTCCCATGTATATGCAATTATGCAGGGTGTGGTCTGCTCATGCATATATATACATGCACACACATTTTGTTAGGATCATGTACAAATCATATGTATTTTAGAGTAAAAGAAATTTAAATGTGTGGACCTGTGGGGTTGCTGGCTTGATGTTTTTAAAGGGAGTTGGATGGTTGCTTCTGATTTTTAAATGAGACAGCAACATATTGCACGTAGTCATGATGGAAATACTTAGGAATGAAATACCTTGTACATAATAAACCACCTAACACACCAGCAAATGCTTTTAGAATATAAAAAGTAATCTCCAAAAACTCTGTATAATATATATGCTAACCCATGCAAAAAAAAAAAAAAAAAAAAAATTCCCTAATAGGACACAAACTCTCTCTTCTTTTTAGCTGAAATGCTTTAAGGCAAATATTGTTTCTAACGGAATTTGCCAGCTACTCATTATTTTCCTGTTTATTTTTTTTCCTGAACTATAAGCATGATGTTTAAGCAGCAGAACAGTGTTGTAAGAATACTATGTACATCTATGTAAATCTGTGAACAAGGAGGATGAAGATAATCTTATCAGCCTATAACAAAAAGGGAAAGAAGTCCTGAATTTCTAGGAACTGTATCGCCTGGCCAAACATGGAACAAAAGATGAAAATACATCACAGTATTTCAAATACTGTCTTTAAGAAAGTCCTTATTTTGCAGGTTTTGTAATATATCTCATTTTAGTACCAGTATCTTTTTCTGAGAAAATCATTCAATTCAGTAAAATTTCTGACGGCCTAAAAACATAATTGATGTTATTCATCTTTTTTATACAAACCCATACACCTATATGGCTTTAAACGACATTTGGATGACTTCTTATAATTTTTCTATTATTATGTAATAAAAATATTGTAATATATATAATACTATTATATAATTTTGTTGTTGCTGCAAAAGAAATCTTTGCTGTGCAGTCATGCCTAAGCTGCATCTTATTCTCTAGCCCTTTATTCAAAAAACCTTTTTTCCCAGATACAAGAGTTAATGAATCACATTGATTTTTTTTTTTTTTTTTCATTTATGCCCAGGGTAGTTAGCAGGATTCAGATTTTGGTAAAGATTGAGCATGTGACTACACTTGCTTATAACACTTAAATATCAATACATAAATAATTAGCCAGGCTAACTGTGCTTTGTGCTTTGGGGGATTTCCACAGGCATTAAAATTCAATGTCTCTCATTCAATGCAGAGATGCTTTTTGGAGTTTGTGGTAGTTCTTACAGTTTTAGTCTGAATTTCTGATTTGCGTGGTACTTCAGGCATAATCTATACACGGAAATCTATTACTTAAAAAAGGTAATATCCATAATTGTTAAGACTAGAGAAAGTGTGAAGAAAGGTCAAACACAGGAAAACTCCAGAACAATAAAAATGAAACAATATGAATCTGTAGAGTACAGGTCTAAGACCCCTCTCACCAGATATAAAACAGAAAACCTCACCAAAACAAAGTGAACCAACACCACCAGGCTGACCATAGGTAACAGATGTAAGAAACCCCTCCATTTTCTGAATTAACTACAGTACCATGTATGGAAAAGGATGGCGTTTGCTTGACCCTCTACAAGGCAGGCAACATTACAAGTAAAAAGTAGTCTTTGCATGCCAAACACAGCAGGTATGTGTATTGCAGAGACCTGTGCAAGCAGCACTTGCTGTACCCTAAAACCAGCAGCATGCTCCACTTCAGAAGGATTCAGACATGAATTAATGGATTTTTGTTGTTGTTGCTGAAAAATTCCTAATTTGCCTTTGTGTCGTAGTATAATTATTTACAGAGTAGCAGCAAAATTAAATACACTTATTTACCAAATGAAAGACAAATAAAATAGTAAAAGTTCTTATGTAGGATCAGAACATTTACTTCAACTACTCTTAAAAAGCTTATCTGCTACCAGACCCTTAGGCCACCATACATTAAAAATTAATGTATGCTAAGAGGAGTTTGGCTACACTCAAGAACTGAGTTCACTCAGAAGGAGCTGAAGTGGAAAGTTGTAATGATTAACAAAATGAATGAAACCTACACCAGTTTCTGTAAGCATACTTACAATTTAAAACACAGCTTTATTGATATAAAGTGCAAAAAAAAGGAACAAGAATTCCTTTATTAAGACACAAGATATTGCATCCAGCTCCACTGCAATTCTAGCAGTAAAGAATTGGCTTTATTTTTAGAAGATCTTACATATGTTCTTCGATAAAATGTGCTTTCTTTTACTGCTTGTATTTCAAAGTCCTCATTACATAAAATGCATTCAAGCAGCAGAACTGGTGGTTTGTGATCAGAACACCAGCACACATTTTGATAACCTGTTAGTTTATTTGGCAATTCTGTTTCTTTTCTTATGTCTTAATGACAACACTGAAACCATGAAAACTGAAAGTACTATTGTTTCCAGACACTTTTATTTCAGACACTTTTATTTATCTAACCAAACTTCTTAGAAGGGACTTAAACTGACTAACAGCAAGTTCTTTTAAAAAGAGATTAGTTTTGAATATATATAGATTAAGTAATTTTCCAAAAGAAACTTGTTAACTTGAATGAAAATCATTGCAAGGAATAAAATCATTACAGTCTAAAGATAAAATCAGTGGAAAATCCTAACAAAACGTTGGGTAGGAAACTGACCCAGCACAGATGCACTACCATAATCAGAGTGTGTTATTGTGAATGCTGGTATGTGATTGGTTGTGGTCAGGAGAAAACTGAGGAATGTGGATTAAGTCAATTGCAGATCAGAATTCCACTCTGCATTAAGTGAGCTTTTGTTAGCGCTACTGGGCAAATATCTCAGTCACCTCGCCCCTCACATGGTGAAGAAAAAATATTTCTCCAGCTTCTGTGTTTGACACTGAAGGTGTAAAAGATCCTTGGTCTGAGAAAAAAACAATGGTCAAAGTCAATCTTGTACTATCAGTGACAGCAGTGACTCCTGGATAAGTCTAGTTAGCCCCATAACATTTTCCTACCCTGCAAACCCAACGGGCATCAGGGAATCAATATGGTTTTGGCTTCTGGAATACCACTAACAAAACTTTGGTCAAGACTTGACACTCAGTGATGTTGTAACAACCTAAATTTCTTTTCCCTTACATTAACTAAGACAAAAATCAGCTTGTGATGGCTGAGAAAAAGGTCATCTTTCGAAGCCCCTATGGCTGCAACTGGGAAGCTGGAGGATAAGTGTTTCCCTGTAGTCCTGAGTTTCAAGCCTGGATGTTTTGGTTTTGGAAGGGTTCTTTCCCAGGCGTTCTTCTGGTAAACAGAAGAACAATGTTTTGTAAATATAAGGATGTTTACATTCTTTCTTATAGGAGGGACCTTCTTCTGATGTCCCTCTGGGATGACCAATTGATTAAAAAGTTTACCTTTGTGTTACCAATCAAATTGGCCTCTGACACTCTGTATGAAAGAGGAGGTCATCCCACAATAAGAGGAAAACCCACTGACCACTTTCTAAAGGAACCTGCGTCTCGTTCTGTTGATGTCTCATGCGACACTTCCCACCCAGCCCAACACCTGGGTGTGGCTTTACTTTTGCTTTTTTAAGCTAAGCATCAACATTTAGGAGATTTGCAGTGTTTGTTTTTGAGGTCTGGACCAGAAAAGGTCAATGAAATGACTGAAGAATGTCACCTATACATGCTCAAATAGAAAGTGCAGCTACAAGCCAGGTTTCTGTGTAGGTCTTTATCTGCAGGTTTGACACTTGACTAGAAACTTGGATTCAGTCCTAGGCTGATTTGAAAAAATTAAAAATGAAAACTAATCTGAGACCCTTTTAAGGTTTTCCCAAACTCACAGACCTCCAGTATTTCCTTCTGTCTCTTGTCACTCTCCTGGCTGCCTTCTGGCACATCGCCAACAACCTCAGACCCTCCTGGATTGCTCACCTGGTCTGCCTGTGCACTTCTCAAAGACTAAACCTTAATTTAAAATCTCTTTCTCCTTCCATTTTTTATTCCAGCTAGCTACTTCTCCTCCCATGCCTAAAAAGAAATGGATTTTTTTTTTTTTATTCCTCTGACTCTGGAGTTGCATACAATTTTTAAGGGCAACTGGTAGTTACTTTGTTCCTTCATCAGACCCTTATAATTCACCAGTTTTACAGTTTTATTTGTTCATTTTTGTTTGATTTCTTAACTGCATTTTCCTTTATATGCAGTTGGATTGCAAAACCAGTTGGTTTTTGAAAGCCAAGTGGCAACACCAGCCCCAGCACTTCTTCACTTGCTCCTGCCTCAGCAGATTTGGTGGAAATGTTAAGCATCCCACACAAATCAACAGAAAATTCTCCCAGTGCACTGGAGACATTTTCAATACTAAAGAGAGATGGGACTTTTTTTTTAATAGTTTCTGGCATCTATATAAGCCTTTGATATGGTTGCCTTCCTTGTTTTCTAAGGCTACATTAAATCCTGATGGGCAGCAAGTCCAAGAAAAAACATCTATCATTGAACAGTATTTCTGCCACTTAAGCAATTAAAGTACATTAGTTTCAGAAGACAATATCTGGACACAAATACAACTGAACTAAAACAGGCTTGAAGGCAAACTCAGAGATAAATTTAAGTTTTATTGCAGTCAAAATTCAATAACATGCTGAATGGCAGGAATGAAGAAGAGACTGTCTTGGCTGGATCTCAGTTATGGGGGGGGGGGGAAGTAAAGACAACTCTGAAATGTAGTTAGAAAGAAATTATAGGGATTGGTTTGACCCCTGGAAGTTCAATCAAATCTTTTACTTTGAAATATGAGAAAAAACAGATTCACTTTAAGTTGGTCCTAGATTGCAACAGCAGAAGAAAAGCATCTGACAAAATCATAACGTAAATCTGAGAGTGACAAAGAACACTCATCTCTTTTTCCATCTGTGTCTTCATGAGCATCAAATGCAGAGGAACACCAACAGCTGCAGCAGTGAGTGATTAACTTCAGCAGAAGAATTGTGCTGCCCCAAACCTACACTGTTGTCTTGGTTTGGGGCAAATTTGGGAGGAAACCTCCGAAGGGGGTTCCTCTGGAAAGCAAACCCAAATGGCCCCACCCCCCAGCCAGTCCAGGAAAAACTTCAGAGAAAAGGAAAAAAACTATTTATTTAACAAACAAAATACATACAAACACAAAGAATGGATAATATGAAACAATAAAATTAACAATTAAATAATAATAATAAAAAAAAGCCTCTCGCCGCTCCAAAGAGAGATAAACTGAGACAGTCCTTGCCGTGGGTGCAGCTCAGCTCACTCAGTCTGTTGTCAGTCCCAGTCCCTCCAGAGGTCCAGGCCTGGTGAGCCACAGGTGCCAGCCCTCGGTGCTCCTCTGGGTTTGTCAGTCCAGAGTGGATTTAAACAGTCCCAAGAAAGAAAAAAAAAAAAAAAAAAAAAAAAAAAAACAGTCCAGGGAACTTCTCTGCCTCAGCTAGCTAAAACTAACTAAAAGCAAAAAGATCTCTGTCCCACCGCTGTCCGTGCCTCTGATGAACAGAGCTCAGGAGAAGAGAATGTGTGGGGGTCAGGTTGTTTCTCAAAACAAACTCTGCGCTGCTTCTCTCCCTGGTTCACTCTCAGAATCAGTCTTTAAGGTACAGAACTCAATATACAGCACAAACAGAATGGAAAATTCGGGATACAAGCATCATAAAGTCACCCTAAGAACTGTATAGTTTAGAGCTTTCTACCTGTCTAGACTCAAGGGAACATAAGATTTATCATAGATTAATAAAGCTGCTGCTAGATCTGGCATTGCTGTGGCTCAGCCACACAACACTAAATTGTCAGAAGAACATTCCCACATAAACAGACCCTGCTTTCTCTCTGGTTGTGTGCTCTGAGACCCGCCATGGGCTGCAGCCTCTTACTCTTGTTTTGGCTACAAATACATGAAGTGAAAGTATTTGCCATTTTCAAACCTTGCCAGTGCCCATTGCTGTAAAACTCTGCTGCTTAGAAAATCTTCAGATTTTTTTTTAAATATGTATCTTCTTAAAGTTATTAAATTTGAGATTATTTTACTTATCATTTCATTTCAAGTTTTAGGAGACATGCAAACATTTTCACATGACCTTTCAAGACTCTGAGAGTCAAAGATTTTCTTCTAATAATTTACCCCAAATTTTCACCCAACCAATTTGCTTGTGAGACTGATTTTATAAAATAATAAAAGGATTCACGTGCCAGCCAGATCCCAGGCATACCCTACCCTCAGGTTGGGAGCAGCAGCTACAGAGGGCAGGGGGCAAGGTCTGTGGCATTCATGCAACAGTTGGGATTCCATCCACCACCTCTTCCTCTTTGTTTGAATGAACAACGGATTTAGAGTCTCAAGTACAGAGTTTAACTACTTCATTGATCATTAAAAATAATTCCACTAGTGAAAGGGCAACAAGTCTTAGGAAACTGCAATCAAGTGTGAAAGAGCTTATTTAATTGGAAGTACTGAATGCTCCTGAGACTTCACAACTAGTTGAGCAGCTTTAGTGTTAAGTTTTGCACTGCTCTTCAGTATTTTAGCAGCATTTTTGTTCCTTAGTAATAAGCCTTCCCCACAGAGCACAGCCAGAGAAGAGAAAATAATAATAAAAAATAATCCAAAACAGAAGAAGGACAAAAAGCGCCAAAAAGAGTTGGTTGCTCCTGATGAATTTCTTATTTTCCATGCTAAGTATTATTCTAAGTATTATGCTAAGTATTATTCAGCACACTTCCAAGCTGCTGAGATAGAGAGAAATCAAAGCTACTTGCATTCCAGGGTATGAAGTGCAATCCCTACTCAGTGTGGTGGTGCAACCATAGCTCCCTGTCTTCCCCAAAGCAGAAGACTTCTACCACTTGTTCCTGGACCATGGAAAAAGAACTGGGGCAATCCCAGCTACACAAAAATGCCCCTGAGCCAAGGCAAAGGACTCTATCCAATTTGCGTCCATCACTAATACTTCAACCCAGGAACAGTTCCTAAAACCAAATCAGATAATCATGACATCAGTTTGCAGAGTTTAAATCAACAAGCTCTGTGAAGTTACTCCTTCCGTTTACTGGGATTTCCAGAAGTGTCAGAAAGCTGAAAGATGAGATAGATTCACATTTCACTCACTCCCTAGAAATTCTGGTGTGAATCGAGTCAGTGCAAATTCTAGTTAATTACTCCAGAAGAAATGGCAGCAAATCTTGCTCTAGGTGTTTTGCCTGCTTAGCCAATGACACAAGAGACTTCTGAATGCAAAACTGAATTTTAAACAACAGCACAAAAATATCCACCTTTAGCAGCTGGTTGAGATGCAGAGGCCACCCACTACGTGAACAGTGAGAGCGAAAACCACGTACTGCCCAACCAAAAATAAGCTCAGCACATCCCAAAATCAATCACAGTGTGTGAAGAATATACATGCACAACACATAGAAAACCAAGCTGACAACCCAGAATGGAGACCACAATATACTGATGCGCAGCAACCGCAAAATTACCCTATGTGAGGGAAATCTTCCCTATAGGATTAACAGCCTGATTGACAGCTGCCACTGGACCTCTGGCTCTACCAGCCACGGCTCAGAAGTGGCAGTTTAGCTCTCCTTCAAACACCTTTCCATACAACAAGAAGAAAACAACACTTATGCTCAAATGAAGCATAAGAGTATGACAAGAAGGCTGTCAGACAGCAGCAGACAGTGGAAGCTAAAAGACAGGGATGATTTTTACAACTAAAGGGGGAAAAATATGGAAACAAACACTGAGCTGCATGACATGGAGCTCACAAATACCACAAAATAATAAGCCCATAAATACCATATAACATGCTTGCAAGTAAATATTCAGGAAGGCATAAAGAAGTAATCTCTATCAAAAACTGCAAAAATAAAACAATGCACTATGAACATCACCTGTTTCGTCTTCAAGGAGAAAGTACTTCAAATTTATCTGACTTCAGTGAAAAAGCAGTTTTCCTCAGGTTTAAATATGCTGTGTTCTCTTTGCTTCTTTTGTTCCCATTCTTTCTCACTGACCTCCATGCCAGAGTGGGAAACATGCCAACGATGACCACTGATCTATCAGCTTTGGCTGAGACATCAATGTTTTCCACTAAAAGTCAGCCTGACACAAACACAGTTATTTCTCCATAATCTATACCAATTTAATGTACACTAGCTCTACCAACAGACAACTAAAAAAAGGTCTGCTTTGTATCATTTAAATGAAAAGTAGTCTGCTAGGAAAACTTCTCATACACTATCATGGCTTTATAGATATACTAAAAACTCCCACAACAACAAACAAAACCATGACCTCAAAAAAACCCAAAATAACCACCGAACACTGAGGATTTTCATTAAATGGCATTCTGATACACATACTTGGCTCATTCCAAGGAGAGAAAAAAGCTTTTGCAAGGAAATATCAAGTAAAATATTTATTAGCCTTCTCCAGTTTGCAAATTTCCCAAGCTTCAACATTTTGTAATGTCAGGAAATTGCTACTATAAACAGCCTAAATCTGCCAAAAAATTAACGTAATGGGGGCCAACTAAAGGTTTCTATCCCTTGGGAGGTTCCTGCCTCAGAGACACACTGAGCACAGGTGCTGCCTTGACACAAGTGGAGCCAGGGGCTGCAGAGAGCTCGCCTCCCCCTGCCTGTGACTCCAGGAGAGCTGTGAGGAGGTAGCACAGGCAGCAGCTGTAGGCTGAAGGAGGGTGGAAGCCCCAGGAGCTGACTGGAGCCTCCAGCTAGGCAGGGTTGGAGGCCAGGGGCTTGTGAACCATGACAGCCTGGAGCCTGTTGTTCACCTGGAAAGCCAAGCTTCCTAAGTACTTAGTCTACAGCTTTTTATCTGCCTTACACAAGCTTTGGCTCTTAAAAGTCAGATGCAATGTTACTTTTTTCAATCTTAAAGATAAGATTAAAAAATATTCTGATTTTTTTTTAAGTCAAATTCATGTCTCGCTTCACTTAGACACAAGAACAAGTCGACTATTTCACAGTGGCTTCTTCAAGATTTCAAATCACATACGTTCAGTGGATTTATTTACTCAATAGTTCAAAGTTTCCTTTCATATCAACATTGCCCAAGACAATCCCTTTCATTATTTTAAGAAAAGCTAAAAATGGAAACTTTTCATGGAGCCCCCACTCAGGTTATTGTGGCAAGGCATGGCATTTCCACCACCCCGCCAACACAGGCACTTTGTTAAAATGTGGCCAGACAAAGGGAGGGCAACAGAGCACTCATTGACTCCTTGCTGGAGCTATTTGGGCTGACAGCAACCTCTGACTGTCTGGACAGAGCCTCTCCAAAGACAAGACGCTTGCAGAGGCGCCAATGGCCTCCCACAGAAAAGATGCTTCTTTACAATGCCAATCAGAACTTAACTTTCTTGTTCCCCAAGGAACCCAAATCAGGCCAACATTTACACTTACCAGAGAAGACCAAAGACTATTCGTTTCTTTTGGAGGCAATTACCCTAAAATATGTTCTCCAAAATAAATCTGCTGTAAGGCAGACTGGAAGGGTCCCAGGGAGCTGACTGTGCTACCATCCGCAAGGGACTGCCAAAGCTGATACCAAAGATCAGAGCAGAGACAGGGACCCAAAACAACATCTATGCCATGATACATATTTTTTCAAGCACTCAGTCATCACTCATAGAAACTGAAAACAACCTTGATTTAGATATTTTACAAAACTTTCCCTCAAACTAAAATCAGATGGGAGGGGGCATCAAGCTTCTTTCTCAGCCTCACCTTGCAAACACAGTAATAGTTATTTCTGCTTCATGGAACAAAACAACTGTCAAGAATACATAATATTAATTGGAATAGCTTCATCCATATATCTAGCTATTTTCTTTTTCAGCTATTTTGCTGGATACCTTATTTTTCTTCAGAGAATCCTGAACTACCTGTGTTTTGCAGGTTGGCACCACACCCCAGATGGTGGTTCCTTGTCTCAAAGAAGCATGTGACTCCCTCAAACTAAGTAAAAAGTATTTTTGGGTTCTATAGCACCTTAAAAGTTATTTATTGCTACAACTTTACAAGCAATTCAGAAAGTCTGCCAGTGCATGCAGTTCTGGATCCAACGTCCATCGCTTCTACATTCAACCTTCACCTTACATTCTTCCAAAGAAATTGAACATATCAGATATTTCTTTTTGTCCTCTTATTGGGGAATCCTACTTACACAAGCACATTATTTCAGTTGAGTGTGACTGAAAGAAAAAAGATCAGATAAAATGGTCTTATGAGTGAAATGATTTTAAAACTTCTTAGTTATAAATATGCCAGAAATGCTGGTTTATATAAACATAAGCACTAACTTTATTGCAGTCACCTCCTGCCTTGAGCTTTGCCTGGAATGATCGCATCAATACATCTCAGGAAATTCATTTTTCCTCTTCAAATGCTTTCACAAACAGCATCACATCCTTCTAACAAACCCAGAAAGCCAACATCGTGTGTAAATGCATGACAACTCAGCAACATCAGCACAATGCACTGCTTTAGCATTGACTAATGCTTTTTCTTTGCCTGTTCTGTATTTGCTGTCCCTTGCCTTCTCTATTCCTGATCTGCTCCTGGCTGTGGAGTTTGCTGCTGCTGGCACTGCCCAGGCACAGATTGAAGTGCATAAGAGGCATTGAGAGCCAGGTAATGCCAAGGTGTTCAGCCAAGTGGCAACAGAGCTCTGGCTTCCTGACATGGGTAGTCCCACCACCACATAGTCCTTCTCACAGCTCTTGTGTTGTTCCTTGTTTCACCTCATCTTCATCCATACAACATTCAGCACTCTCCTGCCACCCTTCCCTCACACTGATTTAAAGGTTTCTTGAGTTCCTAAAACTAGCACACACTGATATCAGTGATTTAGAGGCTCAGCTACGCTTTCAAAGAGGAACTTATTTCTAAGTTTTATAAATCACTCTAAAGCCCTGTGTACTAATTTACACTACACCTTTCACAGCTCATGATAACTAAGTGTACATTCCTCCACCCCCGCCTCTGTCCTCATTCTGCAGAGGCTGCCATGAACAAGATCTGTATGAAACAAACAGACCACCTCAACTGGAAAGCTCTATTTTATATCAGAAAGCAGAAAACATTGCTGAAAAATCTTCATCTGCAATGGAACTTGCTGCAGGGACTTACACAAAAAGGGTAAGGGCAGATTCACCAAGGAACATGCAAGAGAAAGTCAAACAATGTGCAAGAGTAACACAAACAGATGGTTGCACACGGTATGCAGTTGCACACAGATCAGGATTATCTTTGAGGAATTTCTCTAGGAAACAAACCCAGCAAAAATTATCTATAGTTTAAAAAGGCACACAATGAAAAATAAAATTTTAAAAATGTGTTCTATTTGCATGGAGAACAAAAATACTCGCCACAACACCCCCAAAAGAACAAAGATTTATTAAATCGGAAGTGCCTGCCAAGTAATAAGATTTCTAAAAAGAACAGGATTTTAAAAAACGTTTTAAAATAAGAAGAGGCGGCAATTTGTTTTGAAACATGAATCCAGCTGGCTTAGCATCTGAATGAAAGAAAATTATAGATCACAGTAAACATCATGTGTAAAAATAAAGAGTAATCAAAGCCCCTCTTAAAAGGAAAAAAAGTCAGACCAAACAAACTATCCATACAACCAATAATTCTGAGCCACTTCCTTGCCAGCTGTAATTGCCACATTGCAAAATACATTTTTCTTAATGATACTCAACTTCTTTGTGAAGTTCGCCAAGTAACTATTGGAAAGCAGAGCAGCATGGGATTCTCACGAAAATAAGTTAAAAGTATCATTGTAAAAAGAAGTATTATCTTGTGAAATTTAAAATACACGCCAAATGAATGTTAAACGTTATAGCAAAAAATGAAAGGGGACTGTAGTCTTTCTTTCAGAGCAGGAAACATATAAAAATGGCTTATACCAAAACCAATGATAATATTCAATGACAATACGTAAACCTGAACATGATCCATTTACTTTTAGCATGGATAGGTCAAAAGTCCCAAATTCAGTTATCTGGAGGTGGAGAATCAAATCCATACAGCACAAATTAACTCTACATTTCCCTCTTCTGTTAGTTCCAATCCAGCATCCTCAATTACATCAGAAACACAGAAATCAATTTCTTTGTAGAAAACAGTTTATGGCGCAGAACCAGGCTAAAAGGACGAACAGTGCAGGGTATACTTTAGCTGTGTACTGTAAGAGTCATTCCGCACTGAGTTAAACTTTTGAACCAAATTAAGATAGAACATAAATGAAACAGACAGGAGTCAGAATTGAGCATTTTGTAGAGTACAGACATTCTACAGCTTGCTTTCATATGACCAATGGCTGATTCTCTGTATGCTATCACAAAGTACTACAAAAATATACCTTAAGACATGGCCTGCAGAAGGGTGTCCAAAAGGCTTCACTGGCCCCTGCTTCAGGCCTACAGCATGGCAGTAACCCATGCAAATACCAATAACTACCTGTCAATAAGGCAGGAGAAAAAATTTCATGCTCTAAGCAACATACACATGCCACGAAAATTTCCAGAACACAAATTATGAAAACCCCCCAAAGAAAAACACATAAATAGATACATCCCAGTAGATCCAATGAAGATTTGATAGGCTTTACTATTATATAAATATTTGTTGGACATTTAATTCTTTTTCCCCTCCCCTAATCTGCCTCCTCTGTCCTCACCTTCCCATAGTAACATGTTTACAAACCAATTTTAGAGCACTCTTCAGAATCCATTACCCTTCTGGGAAAGTATATGTAAAATACGTCAGGTTTGCCTAGAAAGATGCCCTACTCATTACAGTTTCTAAAAATCAGTCCTATTGCCGAGGCTTTGTTCCTTCTTTACAAACTGGTCACAGCTTCTTTTAGGAAGTAGTGGGATGAGATGAAGTAAAATTAGAAGGGGCAGAAATAAAAGGGAGAAGAAGGGGAAAATGACCCTGGTGCAAAATTACCCAGTAAAATCTTGCATTCAACTTCTGTATCAGAAGTCTGGTATCAGCCACTTGTTCAGCAAGCATCTACATTCTAAGACCTCCAGATGCATGGCTCTCCCTTTTTTCAAAACCTGCAGCAAACAAGTTTACTAATGAGTGTTATAATGGCTTAATAATACTTACAAAGATTACATACAAAATACAGATTAGATAACACAAATTCAAAAGACAAAATCTCAAGATTAAGATCTAGGTTCACCATCTCTACATCAAAGGTCTTGGAAAAGTCTATTGAAAAGAAACAGTTTCAAGACTCTGAACTGGGCACTGGTTCTCCTGGTGACAAATGTCTCCAGGGTTTCAGCTGGGACCCCTCCTCAGCTGCAAATAAAACAGCTGGCATTAATCAGTGTCTCTTCATACACAAGCCTTCACCACTATGGAGGAGAATTAAAAAACATGCAGGAAATCCAGCCTTTGTGTTTGCTTGCAAGGCAGATAAAATGAGCTGTCATCCTCTCTCACAGCAGGAAAGAGTAAGGACAGCTCAGATGAAAGTGCTGACAGGCCTGGCGGCGGGTGCTGGGTGACGGGACTTTGAAAGCACCGTGTGTTCATAGAAGACCACCAGCTACCAGAATAAAACATTGTTTAATACCAGGTATGTTTACAATGATTAAATACAATCAGTTTACCTAATGTTGCTCAGTTCCAGAGAATTAGTTTGTTCCTCTGTCCTAGGGTCACTTTATGATGCTTGTATAGATCCAACTGTCCATTCTGTTTGTGCTGTATATTGAGTTCTGTTCCTAAAGACTGATTCTGAGAGTGAGCCAGGGAGAGAGGAAGCACAGAGTTTGTTTTGAAAAACTGCCTGACTTCCACACATTCTCCTCTCCTGAGCTCTGCTCATCGGAGGCACGGACAGCGGTGGGACAGAGATCTTTTTGCTTTTAGTTAGTTTAGCTAGCTGAGGCAGAGAAGTTCCCTGGACTGTTTTTTTCTTTTCTTCTTGGGACTGTTTAAATCTACTCTGGACTGAAATAACCCAGAGGAGCACTGAGGGCTGGCACCTGCAGCCCACCGGGCCTGGACCTCTGGAGGGACTGGGACTGACAACAGACTGAGTGAGCTGAGCTGCACCCACGGCAAGGATTGTCTCAGTTTGCCATCTCTCTTTGGAGCAGCGAGAGGTTTTATTGTTTCATTGTTCATTTTATTGTTTCATATTATTCATTCTTTGTGCTTTGTAGGTATTTTGTTTGTTAAGTAAATAGTTTTTTTCCACTTTTTCTCTGAGGAAGTTTTTCCCAGATTGGCTGGGGGGAGGGACCATTTGGGTTTGGTTTCCTCCCAAATTTTCCCTATACCAGGACACCTCTATTTTACAGGCTATCCCAAAAGAATAAACATGAAAACAACAAAACAGATATCTCAGTGTTTTACCAACATGTTCTCACATTCTTTATATTATCTCCTGTTTGAGTGACCAGGAACCAGTTGAAGGCTGAATTATCCTTTTGAGTCACCATCAAAAATTATCCACATCACACTAGTCCACACAGAGTGGTCTTGCACTGCAGTGCCAAAACAGTACAAAACATAACCAAAAATGAAGACAAACCAAGTGAAAACATCCTGTAGCATTAGCTCACAAGGGCAACATTTTATGAGCCAGATGGACTTAAGATGGAATTTTTGGTCAGTCAGCTAAAGAGTTTAGTTTCTATTACTAGAAAGCTTTGAGGAGAATATTCATCATGGATTAACATTCATCACCAATGGTTTGGGTACAGGCACCAGAAGTCTGCAAAAGGAAAAGGACTTTTACCTTATGACATGAGATGAGAAAGGAAAGTACTGAAAAGTACTCCAGAAAGTACTGAAAAGTATTTAATGACTGGGGGGAAATATCATGAATCAGCACCTATGTCTGCATACAAAATTAAAAAATCAGTAAGGTTGTATGTTAAAAGAGCCAAAAGTCACATTAAAACTCAAGCTAAATTACTAACAATTTTCACACTATATATGCAGCACTGTAGATTATTTTGGTTCTTTTTTGAGATACTTGCTCAGTTGAAGCAGATCAAATCTTGAAGTTGCTTATTTAAAAAAGCAAACAAAAAGCAATATATGAACTTACACTCCCACCCAAAGCTGAGATCTCCAGCAGGAACCCACAATTCCATGAGCTGAGGTTTTAGAAACTTCAGTTCCTCAACATTTCTGACTGAATGATAAGAAAAAAGAGGAGGGAAGCTTTTAAAGTTAAAATATAAATAAACAAATAAAACCAATGAGAAAACATAAAGGAAAATTGACACCAAACTCATCAGAAAATTAGAGGAATGGAGTTTTCAAAATGCAAGAGTGCTTGATTGACCTGGGTTGCAAATTACTATTCTTATTCTTTCTCTTCAAACTGAACAATGTCTTCAAAAACAAAAGATAACCTGTAATTTCAAGTGGTTTAAAAGAGAAGCTAAACAACATGTTTTGGGGGTTATTTTTAAAGCAAAGAAAAATAAAGCCAACTGATACATGGGATGAAATACATGACTTCCAAGCTCCTTTGCCATCCAAACTGGATTCACCTCTACTCTACCTTTTACAAAGCAAGGACCTTTTACAAAGAAATGCAGAGAGCAACAGTAAGTTCCACACACAAAACTTCTTTCCATTGCCTTTAATATACTAAAAACCCAAACGGCTGCAATGCTGAGGTACCCATTGACATTGACCTCTGGCACACAAATGAATCACCAGCGATGAAGGATGACCATTCTCCTTCCTGTCCAGCAAAGCTGAGGCATAGCAATGTAAAACGAAACTCCAGGTATGGATGCTTTTTAGGCCTTACAGCTTTCTGCTTTGCTCCAAACATGGGCCCAGTTACTGAGATGCTACCAAGAAACACTGTATCACTCAATTATAAGCTCCCTATCAGCATCACTTAAAGATATAACTTAACAAATCCATATCTGCACCAGCAATCTGGTATGCTATTTTGACCAGCAACATAAAAGACTGTAAGCCATTTTTGATCCAAAATGTATATAACCAGACTGTATAAAAACTTACAAGACCAGAATAAAGTGTAAGTACCCATTACCACAAATGTTTATCTTATTACAAATCATAGACTTAAGACATTGATCCTCACAAGAGCTTCTCCCATAAGACACAACCACATCTTTGCTTGACAGTGTCTACACAAGACTACATGGAAGGACTGTGCTTTCTGAATAAAAGGCAGAAATCAGTCACTCCAAGGTTTATTCTGTGGAGCCCTCAACAGAATACCAGCATTTGCAATCTTGAGCGTTATCCACAGGTATTTAGAATACAATCATATCCTTGGTAGATGCCTCACTATAACTGCTAGTGTATAAACACTGCTAGCAGTCTCTCTTGGGTATGCCCAAGCTTAGCAGAGTGTCAGAGCCAAACACCATCATCCTTGACTCCTGAACAGCAGCAGCAGCAGTTAGAAAGCAGAGACAAAAAATTACTTCAAAACCCATTTGAAAATCCTGACCTTTCCTCTGCAGGGTGGGGATAATTGGGCAAGGGCAGCTGCTGCCATTTCTAAGCCAGACATCCCCTAGGACTGGGACTGCTCTCAGCTGAGGCACATGCCACTCACTTGTCCTGACACTGCTCCACTCTTCCCAACACACAGCACAACTAGGTGAGATGGGTAGAACTGCTCTGTTTCAATCCCACCCATCTCATCATCTTTCAATCCCATATGAAAGAATCTGAAGCAAAGAGCTCTCCATATCTAGGGGGCAAACATGGTTTTCAGAGCAGAGATCAAACACACAGACTGCTATTTTAGTTCTGTGCTGGCTTTTCACACCTTGTCTTGACAGTGTGAACGCTGATTAAATCAGTAAGTTGAAAGGATGTGGTAAAGTTACAAAAGCCAAAAATTTGACCTCAAAGTTAGACTTAAAGCTTTCACCTAATTTTTTATATCTTCTCAGTAAGAGGATCTAATATTTGCTTACAAACTTTCTAGTGTGTATTTGCTTAGTTCTTTTAGGAAGCTCACAGCCACCACTCCTGATATTATGATTCTGTCTCTATTTCAAAAGAAACCTACCTCCCTATCTTCTTTACTACTTCCCAAAATTTTCTGCCTTCTGATCCTAATAAAAGCAAGAAATCATCAGTAATTTTATCAGCAGCTTCCTTTTGAAAGGAGGATGAAACGTTCTGCACGCTGCACACAAAAGAATTGCAAGCTGTTTTCACTGCTCAAGCTAGCCAAACAGAGGGCAGCTCTCTGCACACACTCATTTGCAGCAAACAAGCTGCTTCAGGGGGTTACCGCAGAGTATGATTTGAAACCTACCTCTAGTGATGTGACTTCCACCTGTTTCTCTCCTTTTTCAAGAAACAAGTGAAAAGTTTGATGTGTATGTGTAAAGGCTGCCATTACTTTTAGAAGCAGCAGACTGCACAAGTTTGCCTCACTTTCTCTTTCCCTGGAGTTTACACACAACTTCCGAACAGCATTAGGGACAGAATGGAGTGAATTTATCTACCAGAACTTTTCACAATGTTTATCCAGTTTTAATGTTTTCTTTTGAGGTTTCTCTAGCTGGCTGACCTGAGACCTGTTTCCCCCTGGAGCCTGTGTTGTGGTGCCAGCCCTTTTATTACAGCAGGTTCACATCTAGCGGTGAGAGCAGAGGAGGAGGAACTGCAAGCTCCCTGCTGCTGCATTTGGTTAGCAGCCGACTCCTCCTCCCACTCTTCAGCAGATGTTTCTGCTGTTTTACCACAACAGGATCTTTTCATACCCTCACAATTCCTAAAGCAAACAGCAGACAAAATCAGAGACCCATCTCCAAAGAGCCACAACAAAAGCACTGACCCAAACTACCACCACAATACAACTGAAATAAAACTTGGCCCTTGGGAGAAGAGGAGGTTGTACACAATGTCACCAGGACAGTGACTAATCTTTGGCAGATCATGTGAGAAAGTCCTGAAGTAGCTGTAGTGACAGAGAACAGCATGAAAACAAATGGATGATTCAGATGTGCATAACAGTCCTTAGAAGTGATGTTATCAGAAGCTCACATAAAACATTATCCAATCTTTTTACCATTTGGAAAAGCCAATGGCATTTACAGTTGTCTCCCAGATGTTGTGCATTTTCAGTTACATGTGTCTGTGCACATGTGCATGAAGTCAGTGGGTTCAAAACAGGTGGGATTTCTAGAATTTCCATTTTAAAAAAATTCCAAGATACCACTAAAAGTACATCCCATAGAGTAGGAAAAACCAGCTTTCAGACTCTATGCCAGGCTCTTGCAGCTGATGTCAAGTCCATGCTAGGAGTTTTCTCACAACAATGGAACCAGACTGTGGGAATATGAAACAGTTATTCTTGGGTTCCTCAGGTCTTAGTGGCTGGCAGGGAAGAAAAAGGTCCATTCAGATTAAAGTATAGCTATGTATGCCAAGTAGTTAAGCTAGACTCCCTTTAAGCTGCTGATGTACGCACAAGAGACTCTATATCAAGGTTCTCTGAAAGGTACTTAAACTAGTTTTCCCCTATTCCCCTGTCCTTCCTCCCTCCCCACTATCATCTTAATTAAGCATTATTTCCACCAGTAGGTAAAATTACTCCTATTTGTACATGCAGAAATAGACATAATTTGTCTGTTAGACTTGTTTTGTCTTTTGGACTTGTGGGATCTAAGTCATTTGTGGCACTGCTGTGGCAAATACAGCAAATCCTACACAGCATGCCACTGTTATGCATTTACTGACAGAAGGCATCTGCACCATCCAGTTCAGGTAACAATCAAAGCTATGGCTGTGGCTGAGCTAAGTCTTTGCCTGCACTGCACTGTTGCTATTGCCTGCTTTGAAGAAGCCACATGTGAAATGCTGTGAGGTGATGTGAACATTACCCAGACCTTCCATCTGGTTTTGAACACTCCTCAGGGCTGAGTGCAAGCACATGTGTGCCCATGCACAGATGTCCAAAGAAACTGCACAGCCTTGGTCTCAGGCTGGCCTTGCAGCATATCCTGCTGCCATGATCTCCACTTAACACATGAATGGCAGCGATGCTCTGCTGCCAGTTCACTCCCTCAAAACCAAAGGCCTTCTTGCTCTCAGCCAAGCATCTATGCTCGCTGCTGCTTATCCACACAGAGTTCTTTAGATAGCTGAGTTTCCTTATTCTTCCTTAAGTATCTGCTTCTCTTTGATGTTCAGGCTTTCATCTATCGTAACAATGAGGAATCATCTGTTTGGGGAAGAAAAGCACAGTTCAGGATATTCTTAGGAGAGAGAGTTGGATGTCAACAGCATCTACGGTGAAGGACGACTGCAGGTCAACTACTGTTTTCCGCCTGATCTTTAGCCTGGAGGTGGTTAAAGGGAAACTGAATGAATGATTTCCTTGTTCTAGCGACATTTGTAAATCCTGTGTAAATGAAGTTATCTTTGACAAAATCTTGGTGAGCCTTAAGTTAAAATAACAGTGGTGATGTCATTGACCGGGCAAATTGTACTGAATGCTTCCTACAGCTTCTGTTGCACTGTTCCATGAACACCACACTGGAAAATTCCTCATGTTTCAGCCATCTTTCAAAGTCTGTAATTTGACTTCATCAAATAGAAATACCTGATTTTTTTTAAAAAAATGAGCTGTTCTTTAGATGATGATTAAACCCAGAACCAATAATTTTTGAAGCATCAAACATTTAAAATAATACAAAAAACAGGTATGCTGAGTTTAAAATCCTATATGGTTTATGGTGGAAGAGGTTTATTCAGACAATTTAAAGAAAGATGAGCTTTTGTCACTTGTGTTGCTTAGAGCTGCTAGTGAAGATTTTGGTGGGATTTTCTGAAAAAATGCACATTAAGTATTATTTTGAAAGCTTCTGCAGGGAGAGTTTTGAGAGCAAATACAAATATTTACATTATAAATGCACTTTAATCTTGTGGCTCTTAATTTGGGGAACAGATCAGAGGTCCACCTAATCCATGGGCTTTATCATAGAGGTCAACAACACAGTTTGGGATTTGAAATACTGCTCTTCACAATAGATTTCTCGCAAACAAGCTGGAGAACAAGCACTACCTGCAAGAATTATGCAGACCCTTCTCACAGTAAATAACTGAATAGTGATACAATTTTTAAAATTGCAGCTTTCTTGCAGAGTGAGCTGTTTTCTTATTAAATAAATTCTTGCTAGAAAATTAGTGTACAAAGAGAACACTGGCAGAAAAGTATGTTCAGCAACAATAAAAGATAAAAAAAAAATTAGAAAGCTCAAAACTGAGTTGAGGACTTATTAGCACATAGAAACGAAAACTGAACTGCTAGATGACAATGAAGACAGTCATTTGTATCCAAGCTATATCACTTAGGAATTCTTCAGGCTTCTTTGGTTTTTGTTCTTAAAAATTAAAGCTCAACCATTATCCAGAGACTTAGAATGACATTTGAAGCCTTTTGTCTGAAATTTAATTTCTTATATCCAATGTATTCCTCAAGGCATTATTTTTGATTGGGTGGTGTTCCTAGACTGTTTGTTTCAGTTTTTTGTCTTAAATCAGTAAAAGGCTCTTTTGATACAGCTCTCACACCATGAGTAGAGTGACATTAGTGCCACAGAGACTGAGGCTGGTCTGCTTCATTAGGAGTGGTCACTTCAGTAAGGAGTGATTACCTGTACAGGATGGCATTATTGCAATAAAACTGTGGCTACATTTAGAAAGCTTTTACCACACTTAGGCACTTCCATGGGCATACTGTGGGGTGTCATTAAATTCCTGTCTCAAATATTTGTCCTTAGGTATTCTACATACATATTGGGCAAGGCAGGTACATCCAGAAGGTTACTTGAAAGCAATCACCTTAGAGGTCTAAAGTTAAACTGGTGTTATATTTGCACAATATTTTTTTATTTTATGTTTTAAATCTTGTTTCAAGTGGCCTAGACCTCACAGAGATGGAAGATAAAGTGAAATTTTAGCCCCTCAATTTTAAGAACAAATCTCACCTAGCTTTCAAAAGCAAAATATTTAAATTTTCTTAAAATTAAATATCTATTATTTTGAGACGTTTCTGATGTACTCAGTTATTAGTGGTTTTCCTATTAGTTTTCCTTTAAATGGTATACTGTTCAAACCAAAGTTTATAGAGAATATAGCACAGCAATGGACTCAATTAGGAGATGGAAGGAAACACAAAGGAAATTCAAATGTTTTTTCAGGCTGAAAATAGAAGTAACAAACTTCCAAGATAAACAGCTTGAGAGTAACTGCTTCAATTTTAATTTGATAAACAACATTACAAAATTACTTTATAATGCTCAGCAGTTTGATGGCACTCTAGATATCTGGAAACAAGGAAAATCTGAGCCTCTCATGGGAAACCTTCCTGCTGTTTAACATTTTAAATGATGAAGAAAAACAAGGCAAGAGTACCTACTACTACACTCTATATTCTGTCTTAGATCCCCTACACATCACTTCAACAGTAATTAGAAAAATGTGATCAGTAGAATACATGGCAACGACTTCACAGAGATACTGAACTGCATAAAATGCAGTCTGTAATAATAAAACTCTCTGCATTTTTGCACACTGAACTTTTGAGTCTTAAGTTTGGTCTATCCACTGCTACAGGCTCGCAAAGTCAACTTTCTCCACTAGAAGTTACTGCAGCCTGCAGCCTATGTGCCAGCCCCAGCAAAAAGGTATTAAACCTAGTTAACCACTTGGTGATTTAACGATAAGCTAAAAGTTCCGCTACCATATATTTTATTTCTAACAAGTATATCCCTACTTTTAAAAATCCCATTATTCTACTGTATATTTTTCTCAATATATCAAAACTCAGTTGACCCCAGGGAAGTTCTGTTGATACTTTTAAACTTTAAACTATTGACTATCAATTACAGAATCTGTATTTACTTTAGACCTGAAGCAGAAAAAAACTTTACATATGTTCAGCAAAATAAAAAGAAAACATTTCAAAGTGAACAGCTCAGCCATGGTACAACTCAAACTAGCTGCCTGTTAATAACTCCTATAAACAGAAGGCTTGAGAAAGCCCCTTTCCTGTTCCAGACCAATACCAGTACCACTGACAGCACTGACATTGAGAGTGAACATTTACACTGTCTTCTCTGTTTCTCAAAATACCATGATTTCCTGGGGTTTGTAACTATCTGAACTTATCTCAAGTACAAAGATTCGAGATGTACCATCAGGTTTTCAGCAGCCTCAGCCAGAAACAAACCTCAGACAAGGTCTCCTCAACAAGACAGAGGAGTACAAAAATTTATTAAATAGAGATAAGTTCATCATTATGAACTTACAAAAATAACTACAGCCCAGCCCCAAAGAGGCTGGCACAAAGCTGCAGTAGGATTTGGGTACTGTTTAGGCCTGCAAGGGTTTGGACGCTTTTATTTAAATATCACTTTAAAAAATGGTGCATCTGACTTCTGTCTCTATGTATTTGTCACTGAACACCCAAAAACTCATCACAGCAAATTTTACCAAAGAAGAACCAGAGTACAACATCATCTGCATCATGCAAAAAGATCCAAGATAATTTAGAAAAAGCACAAAAAAAGGATCTGAATAATGACATTTCTTAAATTGTGATGAGGTTGGGCATCTTTCTTTGTTGCCTGGACCTCAGAAGACAAATAACTGAAAGTACAAAGAATAAACAGAAGTAGAAATAGCACTGTCACAAAGAATTAAGGCACACCCAGTATACTGTTCAGTACGATGACTGATGCAAGTAACATGTGAAATACACCCAGGGAAAATTAAAACTGTCAATAGCAAGCCTGCATTTTTTAAGCCATCCAGCAACTTAAGACATTAATCAATTTCTTTGGGACATCTCTGCTGTTCATTACTTCAGCTTATTCTTCTTTATGCCTTACCACTATTCACTGAGCAGCAAACAAATACAATAGCACACAGGAAGCAGCAAACAAAAGTCCTTTTAACACTTGCTCACACTATTTGCTACACATGTCAGGGCTGCCCAGAGGCTACTGGTTTTACACCCAAACCCAGTATTCTTAAACACACAGCAGAACAGGATCTCATTTTGGAAGAAAATTGGATTTCTTAAAACTTGAGGGAGCAAGGTAGAAAAAGACAAAAATCACAGTGCTGACACAACTGGCTTCCTTTATGTTTTCTTTATTTAAAGGTTTTGAACATTCCATTGAATTCTCACAAATTGTTTCACTGGAGGTATTTAGCATACATTTCTTCTATATTCACTTGCTCCTCTGCTAATACTGACATTTCTTGGTGTTAAATCATTCTCAAAGATGAAGACACATCACAGACTGCCTGTTTGCTTTCTAGGCTGATCTCAGGGAAAACTTAGAAACCAGCCACACTAAGTACTCCTTTTCTGTTTGTATGCACAAGAAATGAACAGACAGGTGTGTTTAGCAAAGTCACAGCATGATCTAGATGTCCATTCAGCAGTTATTTTCAGAAATTTGGCTTAAGTCCTTACAAAAAAAGATTTCTTTAGGAAATATTACTGCAGTTTCATAGTGCTAAAAAGGTTAGAATTTATTTTTCAGTTTTCTATCTAAGAGGCAGCATGATCCATCAATACTGCACAGACTCCCAATGAAAACTCTGAGATTTCATAAAAAAACAATCCATGAAAGCAGAAATTTCAGCAAGAATGATTTGAGAGAATTTCTCACTTTGAAATCAACCCATCACAGATATTTGTCTTGCAGACTATACCCAGAAGCAGCACTACTGAGGGCAGTTAATACTGCAGGTATCTGATTTACACTGCTGTCCCGTGCCAAATGCTTTACCCCATCAAGTTCCAGCTGCACAAGCTGTCCTGCCTCTCACAGGAGAAAATGTCAGTCAGGGACACACACTGTCCTGGTTTTGCTGGGTGAAGTTACAAAGGGAAAAAGCCATTTCTGTACTAGTTTCTTAAAAGTTGTTATAAGGTCTTTTTGAAAGGGAGGTGAAAGAGAGAGGTTAAACAGGGAAAAACTAATTCTTTAATTTAAAATTTTTGTTATGGACCAACACGCTTTTTCTTTTTGTTCTAAATTAACACCATGAATACAATAATGAAACATATTAGTGGCCTGAGATTTGGTTTAAATTTTTTTTGCTCTGTTCTGCAGACAGTACCTAAACACCAGCAGCACACACCTCACCCTTACTTTGGAGTAGCTACACCTTTTTGCAAAACCATGGAATTTTTGGGCAAAGGAGAAAATTAAAGAAATTAAAATGGTGATGGAGTCCAGTACCTAGGCATCAAAGTAAGGACGACCAAGGAAAAATTCGTTCAAAATTCTAACACAGGACATTACATTAAAAGCAAGATCCAAGTAAAAAGTTTAATCTCAGTAAACAGCCCCACCACCTTCCCATTTCAAGATACTGTTGAAGCCAAGTAGCTCTGAACATACTCCATAATGTGCCATCAACAGAATAAGAAAATTTTAAGAGTTCTGGGATGTTTTGGTTCTTCTGAGTTTTTTCTCTTTTTAATTCTGTATCACAGTTTTTTCATTTTAAGGCTCTTAAAAATAATTTAAACCACCAGTGAATTGGACAAAGCTATAAACTCATGATATAAAAAAAAATTGCAGGAATGTTCACATTTTACCACACTGTATTACTGTTTGATTTTAGCAGAAATGCTTTTTCACATTTAACCCATAATGTCTTAGCACTCGCATGAGGGAAAAATCAGAAAGAAAAAAGAAATGTCCCCAAGGGAAAAAAAAAACCACCCCAACATAAATCAACAAACCAAACCTTTCTCTCACCAGTATAAAAAAGAAAAAAGAAGTAGGGAAAAAAAGGGCTCAGTATATCACAGCAATAGTAAAGCACAAAACACTACTAAAGCAAATTCTGGCTCTGAAAGACCATCTCAATTCAAGCAAGCATCAGGGGAAGGGAGGAAACAATTAGGAGAAAAGAAATACTAGTCTTATCCTAGGAACATGAACAGCTTTGGGGCAAGACACATAACTCACCTTCAGATTACAGAAATACATCTCTATTCACAGCAGGCACTCTGCCAATAAACCCCCTAAACCCCTTGTTATTTTTCGAGGTTATCTAACAAAGTAGACAAAAACATATTCCACCTGTCTCTCTTTGTGCCTGATTTCCTCCCCTTCAATCCCCTCCCTCTTGCCCCTTGCCTTTCCTGGTTTTATACAGATCCAAAAGTCATGTTTCAAAGCAGAACATTTATGTTAGCATAAGAGGCATGGAAAGTGCTACCACAAAGTCTTAAACTGAATTATAGTCATGTGTTTCAAATAACAAGAGCAAAATACATGGTTAGGCCCCAAGTCTCTTTCCATAAACATAAGCAGAGCCAAAGGATGGCATATATGTTTCTTTAGGGCCATACACAAACGTTTGGAAGGAGAGATACAGGCTGTCCAGCAGGGGTATGCAGACCTGGCACAAGTGGGAACCTCCTGGCAGACTACTTTGTCATTCTGATACCAATTCATTGGTATCAGACAGGGTAAGGGCTCCTTTATCAACCTCAGACAGACTCATGGAAAACCAACATGATTATTTCTCTTCCCAGCAAAAGGGAGACATATGAAGGATTTGTAGCACATGGCAAAGACATTTCTGCAAACCACTCGAATGCCAGCTGCATCGGGAGCACCTTTAATCCACAGAAAATTGAACCAAAGTTGGCTTATGTAGAATAGTTTAAGACTTTTTCAAGAAATACAAAAAGGATCCTGGAAAAGAAATTCCATAGAGAATGAATCTTGCAAAATTCACATGCTTTCCTAGGAAGGGTGGCTTCAAATGCATCAGCAAGAAAGGTGAGCTTGTCCAAAGACAAAGTCTTGAAAGCATTATCAATTGCTCATTAAATTATTGTCTTCAAGTTACTGTTGAATTGATGTCAGCCTGTGATTCTCAAAACACTTAATCACGGCAACAAGTCAGCCTGTACACAAAGCTCTGACCTGAGTGGTGCCAGCCCCCCAAATGCTTCCACACTAGCAGATCACTAATTGGGATGAGTGAACATCCAGCTTGTGAACAGCAGCTCCTTCCTTCACCTTGTAAGTATCTGCTGTTAGAAAAATAATAGGAAGAAACATAATATTACCCAATTTCTTACGTACACTGCAACAGATGCTGAACCCAGACAAGACCTCATTATCTCTCTCTCTCTCATACTAATTTTAGTGAGTAACACAAGTTACTCACTAAAAATCTGTGGATGAGTTAGTGCTTTTGTTTTGTCCTCTAGTCTCTAGAACGATGTTAGAGCACTGCAGTATAGCAGAGCTGCTGTTTGAAAAATGTCATTTCAGGAGTGGCTCATCTGTAATAGATTATAAACTCCAACTATGCACCAGGTTTTTCAGAGGACAATTTTTTTCTGATCAGTTCTCCTTAAGCAGTAGCAGATCCAGCATAAGCAGGATTTCTCAATACACCTTCTTTAAAAGTGAAAAGAGAGGTGCAAACACTCAACAGCCTCGATATGCAACCATGCAGAGGGGAAAGAACACACCAGCAATGTTGCTGAATCCTCTTCCTAAATTCCCTTTCTTCTCTCTGCTTTCACAGTATTTCTCATCAGCTATATGGCAGGTTAATCACATAACCCAATTTTATTCCTCTCCTTACCAGTGAGGGAGAATAGCAGCAGAGTTATGATGTGTCAAATCTTGGCACATACTATTTCATTTTCCAGAACTGTTTGAAATTGTAAAACACCCCTATTGTTCCCATTGTTTTATCTTAGTTAGGATTTGCATCTTTCTTTCTGCATGACAAGCAGACACTGCAATTTCTACAAGTCCAATTGGATGAGTACATTTAAAACTGTTCCTGTTCCCACACAGAATTACTGCAGGCAGGAAGATGCCATGATCAGCTAACAAAGTGGGTATTCTAAGTTTCTGGCATCACAGAAATAAAGGGAGGAGGAAAGACTTCCAAGCTTTGACTAAGTCACTGCATGTGAACAAACTGACTTGTTATTGTTAGAATATAAACCCCTTCCTCTTTTCAAAAATGCACTTACAAAATGTGAGAAGCCAAGTGGATAAAACTGCACTTGAGGCCCATTGAAGGTTCAGGACAATCACTGCAGGATCATTACTGGCTAGTCTCTGCCTCTAACCACCCTTGGAATTTTGCCTAACATAAGGGACCTCCTGATAAATAGGAGGCAGCAAAATGTGGGTACAATAAGAAGAGAGGATAAAGCCACACAACTGAGAACAGAAGATATTTTTCCCCGGGAATATGAAGCTTCAGTGCTTTCCAGATAATTTTAAGCAGCTAACAACACATTTTCAAAAGAAAATACAAATTGGTCAAGGCAATTTCAACTAAAGTAGGAGAACTAAAAGGACACCTGAAGCAGCAACTTCTAATTATCTTCCCAGAAATCTTCTTGAAAACCAAAGAATAACTGTTCCTGGCATTCACACTAAATAAATACATAAATAAAGTCTGAAAGCAAAGAAGCAAACAAAAGTCTCCACCAAAACACTTTGCACAAGTGAGCCTAAACACCACATTTTAGAAGAACTTTAAGCAACCCTTTGCTATCTGTAAACAGAACAAGAAAAGAAATGGCTACTTAAATATTCTATGTGCTATCTTACTAAGAGGTTACACAGCCCATTCAAAGGTTTAACAAGCACTTCCACAACTTTTTGTTTATCCTGCAGATGGTATAATTACACAAACACACACAGAGCAAACTACAGACTGCCAGCTTGCAGAACATTTTAAACTGCATTTTGGAGAAGAGTTTTTAAGTGTCCATAGAATCATAGAATATCCTCTATGGATAGGTGAAAGGGACCCAAGGAATATCAAAATACAGTTCCGGTTACAACAAACACCTTGCATTAATTGTAATTAACATAACTGGGGAGAGAGATGGTATACATCTAACAGTGTCTCAAAGAGACAAAAATCTTTACCCAGATTGTCATTCTCTTCCTGGATGTTCAAGACAGCACAACTTCTGCTTCTCCATGCCAATGTTCAGAAATATATTTTGAAAATCTTTGAAAGGTATTTAAAAAATAATGCAATTATCAGGCATAGTCAACATGGGTTCACAATGGGCTAGTCTCTTCCAACTGAAATAATCTATTATATTCAAATATTTTTAATGTACTAAGCATTTTATGAGCTCCAAAAGAGGTGCAATCCAAGTACAACCCAGCACAAAAGTATTATTAACATTTTATTATAACATCTCAATAACAGAAAAACCCAGACTACAGAAAATTACATCAGAGTAGGGTTGCATTCGTAGAACAGCCACCCATCACACAGAGAGGTTTCTCATTCACAATCTGGTTATGGCTCCAGGTCTCAAGGTGACCAAGTTAAGACAGGCACATGTATAAACAGGAACTGGGCAAGAGATGCTCTCTGCAATAACACTGTGATCCTTGAATTTTAAAAAGGGGTAGGCTTTGAACCAGCTCCAAGGTGAAGAAAGATGGGCTACATTCACTCTTCAGTGCAAAATCTCAGCAACAATTCTCACTCGGGAAGTATCACGGGCCAGAGGATGCCATCACAATGCAGCTTCCTGCAAGTCAAGACAGTCTTCTGGTTGTGAATTTCTCTTTATAATAATTCATGGGGCATTGCAGGAAATTACCCCTGGCATCATAGCTAACACCTCTGGAGCATACTACATGGACACCCTACTGATAAGGCTAGCTGGACTCTGAAGGTCTATTAACAACATGAATAGAAATATGACAAAATGCTCATTACCCACTTAAAATTTACCTTGAAAAATGTTAAAGGCATCGATGCAGAGAAGGCTATACGAGATGTGTAATTTTCAAAGCTAAAGGAAAGTACAGACAAGCCATGTATTTACTAGAATGTAACAAACATGTAACCATGGGCCTCTGTCAGGGTCTGACTTCATCCAGCACTAAGAAAAATTGGGAGATGGATTTTTCTCAGTTTGTTTGAAAAGGCTTTTCATGTGTCAGACTAAGATTTCAAATATTAAGTTTCACTCTGGCAAGCACTGTATTACTGTGGAGGTACAATAGCCTCTGAAGCAGGATTCTACTGTGGAAGTGCCTTACACGTGCAGTACTACAAAGGACAATTAATCCCTGAGAAAGTCTGCTTGGAATCTCTCCAGTCATCATTTTACAAGAACATGCATATACGATGCTGACCCAAAAGCCAAACGTGCTCCGTAAAGGGCTCCAATCTATGAAAAGCAGGAATAAATGAAATGAGATATCTACAAGCTACTTACAGACAACCTGAAACTCTCACACCATAGCTGTCATGGCACACAAGTAGAGCAAAGACTTTTTTTTTTTTCTTTTTTGTCTACACAAGCACTGCTGCAGGGGTTACTAGAACTAAGTCAGCAACAACAAAACCCCATGGCTGTACACAAGGCTTGAGCAATACACATACCACTAATATTTACTGCACATTATTATACAAAAACTTCCAAGGTTTGGGCTGGTTTTTTATTGTTGCTGTTTTACTTTTTTAAGCAAAAATGATAAGAGGAAGATAAAGAGACCTATGTGAAAATACTATGAAGGTTATGCATACAGGACCAGAGGCTTGAGTAATGCTTGTCGTACATGAAAAATGACTGCAATATGCAGTCTGTGTTCCACCAGCTAATGGAACCATGTAAAGAGATGCTTTTTTTTTTCCCATGAACCATCCATGTAACTTCAGAATCTCTTTGTATAAAACCCCTTGCAAGACTAGAAGCTCTGAAGACACAGACTTAATCATACATTTATGAAAGGGAAAACATAAATTAAACCAGGATACAGAAACAGATCTAAAATTACTTATTTCAGTACTTTTCCCATCCTATGCACACAAACTGCATCTTACGCTTCATCTTTGACCTTGTGTCTCCACTGAAACCTTCTCTCAAAGCTCACACGAAAATAAAAACACAAACAGCATCTGCATTTTTTTAAAGACGAATTTATTACATGGAAACTTTGGTTAGTGGTATGTCCAAGATCTTAATTAGAGAAAGACCAATCCACTCAAAAGCATGATCATTCCCACAGGAATGAGAAGAAGTCTTTCTTATTGAAATAGGAGCAGAAAAATAAAATGGAATTCATTCTTGTTTCTGGCTAGAAAGGCATTTTCAAATCCCATTTGTTGTTGTAATTCCAATAGCAGCTTCTTTCAACACTACACTGAAGAACATGTTTAATCTTTCCAAGACTCTGGCCTTTCCATTGTCTTTAATAGATTTATACACATACTAAACACGAGTACATCCATCCATACACATAACCCTCCCTTTTTTTGTACATCCTACATAAGTTTGTCAAATAAATGAACTGAACTGGGTAAAACACTGATCTGGGAATTCAGAGATTTCTCAAACTGTGGAATCAAACCTGCTCCTACTCAATCAAATAATGCTCATGACCTAACATTTCAATCCCCACCCTTATCTGACTGATACTAATTTTACACTGGCATTCAAAAAGGTCATTATTTCAGCTGGAAATCACCTAAGGAGATTTTATCTTTTTTTTTTTTTTTTTTTTTTCTGGGAACTTAAGACATTTAACTCTTTTCTGACTAAGACATACAACTTGAAACATTCCTACCTTCAGCACCACCATGACTTCAGCTCCACAGTCAACTTAAATGACCATTACTGGTCAGCACTCAAAGAACATTCACCACAAATAATGATCTTGATTGTTACCAAACCTTGGGCAAATGGAAGAAACTTTGCAAAGTGAAGCTCAAACGAGAATTGGGAATTAAAAGGAGCAAGCAATATTCCAGGGATAACACCTACAAACTGTTGCAACTGTTCTTTTTTCTTTTTAATTTCCAATTAATCATGTAATGGAAATAAAGTGGATGTGTGATTTAATTATCTTCCATTTTTCCCTCTAAATGTACTATGGTGTCATGATGCTAATCAATGAAATAAGACTACTAAGAAAGCAGAACATTTAGAACGTTTTTATCTAAAGCTGACTTCAACTGGGTACAATATGAACTTACAGAACAATTTCCAGCCCATGTGTTTTTGTCATGTCAACGGTTTCCAAAGATAATAAATGCTCTTCAGTATCATGCCTGGCATAACTAAGCCTGTGAGCAGGCTGCTAAAATTATATAGAGAACGCACAAGTGAACTCTTCAAGCAGTTCTCTAATGACTTCAGCCCCAGAGCAGCACTCCTGTGAAATGGAGGGATTTGGGCAGGAATGCAGACTATACAATAGGAAGCCATAAACAGAAACCAAACTTCGTCACCACCAGCATGCGCAGCGCGTCTCCACGTTACACAGCACAATGCTGGCTCTACCTCACCCAGCTCCAGCAAGCACTCGCGGGGTTCGGCACAGCTCTGCTATTCTCCCTTGTATCTACAGCCCACTGCAAGAGCTCTGAGGTGGAGATAGACATATATATAGAGAGAGAGGGAGAGAGGCTCATTATAATTTTTTCCTAAATTTTACTGGCAATTTTCAAGCCTTGTTCTATGGACCATTTGAAAAGGGTGCACAAATAACAGATACGAAAAGCAAGGCTACTGACAAGCTTTAAGTCATCATGCAAATTGCTGCTCTGGGCTCCGCAGCATCCACAGGGAGTGACCCCTGTGCACACGGTTGTGGCACAACCAATTCCCCGTTAGGAATGATGTAATGTGCTTCACAGGCAATCCTGCTAAGATTAGACTATATACGTATATATACATACACACTAACTGTGAAATAAAATAAATGTATGAATTCAGCATAAGATAACATAGAGGCATGAAAAAAAAAAATCTTAGGAACACACATTCACCAAAAATAAAAAAATTGGAATCAAAAATAGATAAGTTTTTCCATACAAACAACTGCAGCCTTTAGGCAAGACTGCAATGTAGCTACAACTTATATCACAACATTACAACCCATTTGAACAGTACTTCACTTTTGAGAGAATATTATTTACCTGAAGTTCCAGTTCCTGCAATCAAACTTCATATGAATTTTAGCATTATAAATTAAATTAAATGAAATAAATAAAATCACCTCTATCCCTGAAGCTTAGAGACAGAAGATGTGTTATCTACTTCTGATTATGTGCAAAATACCAATCATCCAGCTCCTGTGAAAATGACTGAGCAGACTTATGTACCTTTAATACACAATTTACTGTGAAGTCTTAAACTGGGCATCCAAGGGGCACTCCTAGACCCACATGAGATCTCATCTCAGGGCTGAATTTGACCCACTGCTGACAAAGGGCTCAGAAAAGGCTTTCTCCTCTGGCAGCATGGTCTCCTTGACAATTTCTTAAAGGATTCAGAAATGCAACTTCTTGAATTTCAAAGCTTTCTCAGTTTAGTCTTTCTGAAAGCTGATTTTCAAGGGTCTGATCCAATACTCAGAGAAGCAAGTAGAAAGACTCCAACTAACTTCAGTAGCCTGTGGATTGGGTTCTGCAGCTGGAAGAGATTCTTCATTAGGTTTTTCATTAAATATAACACGTCGTAAGAAGCATGCATAATCTTACTGATCAGAATGACACAATCTAAGAAAACCTTAAGATAAAATTCCTACTCAGTTACATCCTTCCTTTGACTTTTAAAACATTCAAAATATAAAATATATTCTTTTTTCCTTTACTTCTTTTCTCTTCTTCCTTGGCAAACATCTCCTCTTACTATTACTTCTTAAAAAAAATACAACCCACCCCTCCACAAAAAAATATTAATTCAAATGAGTGTTATGCAGAAGTCAATACTGTACTTTCCAAAACTCATATTAACTGAAGGCAAGGTAAGATCTTAAAACATAGAGAGGGCAATACGTGAAACCACTGAAAAAGTCAAATTTCTTCCACCTTTTCTGAAGAATTACAAACCATGCTCTTAAGCATCAAATGGTCAAAAGCAACCTGTCAGAAATATATTTGTACAATACAGAAGTATTGCCAAAACCTCATTTAAGTTTCTACAGCCTACAGAAATATTCCTCTTAAGGACTTTTCCACCTGCAGCTAAGAAAAATACTCTTCAAAAAAAGCATAGGCTAAACTAGTCTTTGCCTCCATCCAAAAAAATCAAGGGGTGTTACACTTAGACTTTATCCCACTACACACAGCTGTAAATATGACACCCTTGATCCTTCATGCAAAAAATTTAGACAAAAATAATCAAGCAGACCACCAGCAGGAACTTCAGTCCCAAGAAACATCATCTTACTACATCTTTTATCAGAGAGAGTTATGAGTACTTTTCTTCTATTCATTTTTGATCAGTGCTAACACCAACGCAATGAACAAGGAAGACTTATGAAGTTATGTCATTGCCTGTTTTTCTGTCTCCATTTCAAATTAACTGAAGCATTACTGGGCTTGTCTCTACAACATCCACAGGTAGGCTCACAAAAGAACAATAGTCCACTTGCAAACAGCAATAGTTATAAAACCCACCATTAATAAACCATATGAACTTCAGGGAAGCATTTATACTATTCTACTTTCAACCAATTTTATGTTCACTTGTATTCAGTGATGGTGTAACTCCAGCACAGAGAAATGCAGCCTGCATGCTGATCCAAGTGCAGTATTTCTCAGGTTGCTGCCTTTTGTTCATGGTGCAGTTAGGTGACTGCTGATGGGGCTTGGGCTTGAACAAAGCCAGCAGCACAAAGCCCCGACTGCTCTTGCTGCTTTCCCACAGCCCCCCTGTGCCAGGGGTGGCAAAGGCCTTTCAGGGGGTGCCCTGGCACTCCCACTGCTGTTTGACATGCAAATGGCATCAAAGATCTTTCAATCCCACCTCAAGGAGGGAAGATAAAGGCAGCAGTTCCCAGAGGAGCTTTGCTCCCAGAGCAGCATCCCTGCATCTCTTCAGGATGCTGGCACTGTTGCACAGAAAGAAATCATCCTTGAGGTTATGTGAAAGACTTAAAGAAAGCAACTGAGAGAAAGGTACTTCAGGCTACAATTCTTCTCCTCAAAAGTAACAATGGAGTATCTTAAAAACTTCACTTTTATCTTCTTATATACAAGCACATATTCAATAATTCCAGCAATTCCATTTTATTCAGAGACCCAACACAAAGGGCAAAATTCACATCTAAATTAGAGGCTCCAATTGCTTCTTGCAGCAGTCCACTTTCATGTGCTAGTATTTTCCAACGAGTTTAAGTGGAAATCAAGCTCTGTAAAGCTATGCAACTTCACAGACCCCTAAGTCATCCTACAGATAGCTTACAAGGTTTTTAGAGTTTCTACTCTTATCTTCAACCCAGACAATTATTATATCACTTTTATTAGAAACACACCCAAAATCAAAATGCATTTTTCCCCTCCAGTTTAATACGACCATCTAAACCCAACTCTTTCAAACTGGAGGCTGAAAATTTAACTATTTTATAAAGCTGAGTGAAGTTAAATAAAAGTTGAGCAATTTTCAGAGACCCTCAAAATACAGAAATGTGTTCCCATGACTTTAACCAGAAGAGCACCATGTGATCCTTGTTTGTAAATTAAAACTTTCATGATTAGGTTGCTAAATAATGACATCAATAGGTTCAATAATAATTAAATGTTATAATTAATGTTACCTTCAGAAATACAGCAATACATAGGAAAGAATCTAAGTTAACTAAACTCTGAAAGTTGGAAAAACTTGTGGAAAATATGAATATGAAAGAAAAAAATGGTGGGAGCAGAAATAGCATGCATGAACAGATCCTACCTATCATAGCACCTAATGGAAAAAGAGCTTTCAACTATTCTCATTTTCCACACTTTAAAGTAAATCTATTTTTTTAAATGTGCTGTATTTTTAAATTAATTTATTACTTTCATATCTTCTTGTTTTTTCAGTCACTGAACAGAACATGATACACTACTAAGTAACATTAATGTCAAAATCAGATGGCAATATGTGACCAATTTCTTGGGATCAAACACAGCTTTCAAAGAACATTTCTTCTTTGCTTCCTGCACATTTTAAGAGAAAAACTGCTATGTACATCACTGTGGTATTGGTAAGAATACAGATATTTAGAGAGCTGAGAAGAATATAAACACAGTAGAGACATATACAGAACTAGATAGTAAGTGATTGATAAAACCTCACCATGGAATTGATCCAGTGGTCTCTGATCGCCTCATACAAAATACATTAGTCAAATAAATAAATCTGATATTTTACTTTACAATACTCATGAAAAGGGCTAACAACTAGCTTGCCTAGATTCTCCCTTACCAGCTAATCTTGCCTCCTTACAAACCACACTCCATGTCTGCATTTCTAAATATTTATTGCAAAATCACAAAAGGATCTGTACTGATTTGGTGAAGGAGCTTGATATCTTCCCAAAAGTAATTTTCACAATCCAGATGATAGTTATGGATAGTAACTGAAGGCATTCTTGTAAGAAGAATGCACAAAGGATTCCTGTCTTAAATTCAGAAGTTAGTGTAAACTTAGGCAGTTTGTTTTCCCCTCACCATGAATTTCAGTATGGTCATGGGTTATAAATAAGCTTCCTCAGCCAAGACTTTGAAAGGACCACTATGGAACTTGTATCATGGATTCAGCTTCAATGACGCAAATGTTAAGGGTTGGTTAAGGGTTTTCTGTTTATCTTTTTTGCATCAACTTTCAGCTTCCAGCTTTCCAAAAGCTTCTAGATTGCTAGACTTGGTAATCATATTAGCACTGTCAAGGCAATACTTAAAAACAGTATTTTAAAGCTTCAAGTAAAATTAATAAAAATGAGAAATTCAAAGACCCTGACATTCTGCCTAGGCATCAGTTTGTGTATACTCCTGAAAGGAATACTCAATGTGAATCTGAATTCACTCTATATTTTTAGTCACCAAAAAAGCCCAAACATAACCCAGAAAAAACAAAAACCAAAAAAAAAAAAACCAAACAAAAAACAAGCCACCCACCCCATCCCAGTATAAATAAAACTGAAGTGTGCAAGAACAAAGTAGGTCCAGAATTTAGGGGCGTAGTTCTTTTAGTTACAACATCTAACTCATTTCAATACAATTTACAGTTGCACATTTACAGACAGTGAAAACCACAAAACCTAAAAATTAAGACACTGAAGAGATGCAATAGTGGTATTTTTCAGAATAAAAGACAATAATTGTGAAATAGCTGGCACATATTTTTCCCATATGACAGACTCCAACTCCACATTACACATACTCACTTGAAATTACAGGAGTGCTTAACTTAATAAAGCCCCAAACCTCTATTTGTATTATTGCACACTGTGTAAAGAGAAATTCCATGGAGTAACAAACCTTTTATTCTCTCTAGTTTCTCAAGACAAAAAACCACAGCATAATTAAGAGCTGAATGGGTAGTACAGTAAGCATTTTCATGCACATATTGGAAATTTTTAATAAACACAAACAAATTACTATCAAAAGAAGGAAGAAAACTGAGAACTATGAAGACTGCATTCTTCTTTAGGAAGAAGTATGCTACACATCATTCAGATTTAGGCATTTTTCAATACTACAAAGCAACAATTCTCTTTGCAAGGTGCAAAATTATTGCAGTGTGGTGACATGTTAGCTCCACTGAGACCCTCATCCAAAGAGCAGCAATTGCAGCACAAGAGTACACTGATCACAACTGCTGAAGTCTGTTCATATGCTTAGGGTTATTTATATACACCAGCTCCCTGGGGATTAGACTCAACACAGACCACTTGCAATCTCTCTGGGAATAGTGAAATGATGACAACTAATTCACTTGGAACATAGGAACTTTTGGGCATGTTCGCTATAACCAACACCCACTTCTGTCTTCTGACATTAAACTGAAAACAATTATCTTGCATCTTGCTCCAATTTTTTTAATGCTTTAATAATGAAGCTGATGTGAAAATAGAAAAATACAAAATTAATGTAGTGTGCTATTTTGGGAGATTTTTGCTGCAACTCTCATATACTCTACTGAATACATGAAAATCTAACAAAAAAAAAGGGGTTGAAAATCTGCTTGTAGAGGGTGAGAGCTTATATACACCCAGGTTGCTTTTACACAGTGCCTTTCATATATGGGGAACACCAGGTCTGAAATAACACTCCAGTTCATGTACTTGCATTTCCAGTGCCTAACCAGCAAACACAACCCACTACCACAATCACTAGAAATAACAGCCTGACATGGAAAGGTGCAGGATCCCCCTTTGGCCCAGAGCCTGACAACAATCATAGCCAGAAATGTAAATGAGCAAGACTTCTCTATTTCATTGAACCAATGGTACCTCCTTGAAAGCAGCGATAGAACATTTTCTGGCCAATGGTAAATCATTACCATACCCCCAGAAGGAAAGACATCAATGGCAGTACTTTGTTGAACAGCATTTCTTTTTAATTTGTTGTACAAGAGACACTGCTAGATGCGACAGGCTAGATGGAAAACTACAGCAAAGCATTTCCATCAGTTGAATTTCTGGAACTTCTCTTGACAGCTAAATTTGCCTTTGATAGCAGCTGAAGTCGTTCTGAAAGAAAAAAATCCCCAGCTTGCTCCCACTAATCATTTGTTGCTTTGGTTTACAGAGCAGTTTTGGTGTATGCTAACATATTCCTTCTTTTAGAGATAAACCAGAAGTCATGATCCAAACATACAACAAATATGCTCCAACTCCCAAGGACAAAGTGAAAGTCCAAATCAATCAATGGTCTTTTATACAGCTGTGAGTGACACATACACTAGGGTGAGAGAGTCCAGGGGCCAACTAAATGCAATTTGAAGACTCTGAGCTGTATATTTAGTATAGAATTGGAGGCCTACAACACCAGTCATATCAGCGTCCACATTTGATCATACCTCAACAAATTACTCATTGATTTGCACGTAACTAGAATCTTGATTCTAGAGATTCTATTTTTGATCAAGTAGGAGTTGGGACTAAAAAATCCTGCTTTTTAAAAGAACATCTTAAGGTATGTCACATACATACTGTAAATAAAATCTCCTGCTTAGATACTCTCCAGAAGTATTGATAGATCTCAAAATATAGTAGGCCAAATTTTGCCTCAAAGTTTACAAATTCATGAACTTACATTTAAAATAAATCTAACAAACTACTAGTACCATCAGAATCAATGAAAGAATCTACTCTCACACCAGTTACATGACAAATCAAGTTTTTCTGCTGCAGTATGCAGAAAAAAAATCCAGTGTCCAAAAAAAATCCAGTGTCCATTTTATGCTATCATTTTATGAATAAGACAGTTTCCTACATACTAAAATTAGCAACAGATGAAATAGTCATTACAAACAATGATCAGAGATAGTAGTAGTGTTTAAATATAAATGTTTCAACAATGTGCACAACCTCAATCTCTAAGCAACAGAGGATTACAAAGTTTCATTACAGAAAGCCTACGGATGCCTTTTTTTGCCTAAACCTCTCTAGGACTTAGAAGTAAAGCAGCACAGACAACGTGTTTCCCCATACCACAGAACGCTATGCCTGTTTCCATTTTCAGCACTGCAACCAGAGAAGACTCAATCTAAGAGAGATCAGTCTCTGCCACAGAAAGAACACATCCCAGCAAGGCAAATTTTGTACTATATACTACTGAGAGCTGTAATGCCAATGCCACGCCTCTAACAAAACTCTAGCATTCAGTAATAGCTTCAAATTTAAGCTACATTTTATTACTTATCAATGTTAGGACAAAAATCAAAATATGAATTATAGAATAAGCAATGTAACTAAGTTCAATGCTGACACTACAGGAAATAAATATTCTCAACATTTCAGTACAGAATTAACAACTGAAGGACACAGCCCAACATACTGACCTAAAGGAAGAAAACTATGTGAAAAAAACCTCCCGTTGTTAAGGGCTGTCCATGCACCCCTCCTGCACTCAGCCAGAAGATACTGGTAGACAAATGTTTGTCAGCCCACCAGGAGTGGGAACTTTCCCTGTCACTACCCCACTGTGCATCAGAAAACAAGAATCATCTCTGCTTCCTACTCAAAAAAAGCCTTTCAGACCTTCTGACCTCACTTTATCCCCCCACAGACAGATTTCAGCCCGCACACCTCCTGCACATGGCCTGAGCCACAGGACAGAGGAAGATTTAGGGATGCAGACTATCCCCACATCTCCCAATAGCCAATACACAGTCTCAGCCACCACGCAGTCTGTTTTCATTCATCACTGGCAACACTTGAAGGTCTCTCTGCCCCAAAGGATGATGTGACATTCAAAACTGAAATTTGGGCAGAGCTCTCCTCCTGAAAATGAAGCACTGAGACACCACAGGGCAGTGCTGGCTTCAGCTCAGGAAGGCAAGAACAGATGTTGATGCTGGGTTTTAAATCTTGTTCTATCTTTACTCAATTCTTTTAGATATGACTGCTAAGTACAAGCTCTCTTATCGGATATTCCATATCTTTTTGAGCTTTGAGTGTAGTTGTACCTGTTGGGTTTCAGAGTCTGTTAATATCAAGGAAGAAAACAATTCCCTTTTGTATCCTGACTACTTGTACAATCCATTAACCCTCATGGCACATGTTCTATGTGTAGGCTTTTGAGTGGTCACAAAGAACAAGCCTATTAGAAAAGAAGATATAAGACAACAACACTTCTGCATCCAACTTCAACTGTAATTGAACTTTCCTCCATCTTAACCTGACTGTATTTACCCAGAGATCTGACCTTGATAGACACACCAGCCCACTGGTACCTACCTAACTGCTTCAGCAAGGAACAAAATCTGATTACCTACATTTGCTATCCAAACTCTAAGAAAGTAAAAAGGTTTCAAAAGAAAAAAAACCCATAATACTAATTTAACTATTTCTGCTCACTCTAATTCAGGATGTATTTCACTAATCTGAAAAGCTAGTAAGGGAAGAACCAATTTAGCTGTAACAGGACTCTCTCGAACTTCAGTAATGTAATTAGCAGATAATTAGGGTGCCTGATGTATGGATCAACAAAAAAGTATTTCCACAAACCTTTAGAGAATTTACATGTTGAATGTTTACAGAACTGTAGCATTACTGTGGCACACCAGTATATAGCCACTGCAAATTCAGAAACCTGTTGATTTTGAATGAGCAACAAAGCTCTTTGGTCTCTATAAAAAAGGAAAAAACTACTTCAAAAAATGAAGGCATAAGGGTCAAGTGATCAATCAAAGTTTGTCAAAGTTATGAAACAAATAGATTTTATAAAATATGATGTACAAGATATTTAGAGTTGATAAGTAGCAATACAAATTTTAGAACATAGAAGTTACTTCTTCCTTAGTTTTAGCTTTCAGATTCTCTTACAGTAAAAAATGGGGTTTTTAAATTTATATGCATTAAGCTTTAAAATATAAACAACCTAAAAAACAGAGCAGTAAGATCAAACAGTAATGTTGCTGCCTTTCTCTTTCTTCTACAAGAACCTATCAAGAAGCTGATCCTGCTCAGCTCAAGAGAAAAAGCTCAAGTGTCCCTTGCTTTTAGAGAATAACAAAAAAGGAGGCAAGGACCCTTCCACCTTCAAATACTGAGATTTAATTGATGTCCTCACTTAGTAACTTCTTTCATTGCTGTCTCCTTCTACAAACAGGAGTACAGTACTTCTCATAATGCTGAACATGGATGTACACATAGCTGTGTATGTACACACACCTACAGGTCTCTCTTTTTAACAGGTGATCTCTTTAAATATCACAATCCTTCCTGGAAGTGGATAAACAAAAACACTACCTGAATGACTTTGTATTTTCTATCTGATCCCCCAAACGTGATCCAACACCATTGTATCCTACAGCCAAAGGAACTGAATTTATAATACTGTAGTCAAAGTGTGTTTGGCATAGCAGCTTCACTATGCAATTGCCACAAAGTAATGTGAAGCTGAGTAAGAAGCTTTTATAAATAGAACTTGGGGATCCCCTGTCCTGTGGAGCTTGATTTTTTTTAATTTGTTTTTCTTTAAGCTGTTAAGATAGAAATAACATGGGCAGGGAAACATAGCTGCTTGGAGACAAGAGCAGAAACTTGTGGGCCAGCCAGATGGATGGTACTGGTGCTGTTGAGGTGGTCCAAGAGGACACTGAGTAAGCTGGTATAACACACTCTGCCCCTGGGATACAGACTCCAAGGAGGAGGAGCAAGTGGCAGCTCAGAACACAACAGGACACACACTACTTGCCACACACAAAAGCAGCCTCCTACAGGTTGCCACTCTGGTCACAGGAATGTTTCAAAGCTCCAGTCAAGCACTTTAAAAACCTTTACTCACCACAGCCCCTGGAGGATGACTGCTCTTCCAGGGCATTTTCGATAGAAATGCAGCCCATGGCAGAAGCAAGGAGCCAGCCTGAAGGGGGCTGTCGAACACAGAATTGGCAGGACAGCCATAAAAAGTTGGCCTTAACAGTGAAAATCAAGCTTTGGAGGAGTAAATGGTTCTTGTAATGCCTGTAACCATCAGTTTACAACACTATTTTGCATTTCTCTCAGCCTCTTATTTAAGACTTCCACAGAAATCGGTTCTTTGAAAGGTTCTATAAGGCATTTCAATTAAAATAGAATACACCTGTGTACACCTCCTAAAAAGAGGTAATCGTGAAGAGATACAATGAGATACAATGATTCAGTGAGCTGCTAATAACATCTGAATACATAAAGTCATCATGTATTGAAGTGATTCAACTAGATAAAATTTAGATTGCAAAATCCTTAGCAATATTATCCTTTTATATTTAATTCTAGGATCACATACACAAGTTCACTAATTTTTATTTCAAGTGATAATGACATGTCTCACCTTTCCAATGTTGTAGCCATGTCTAGAAAAGCTCATGAAGAAACACACAAATTATATTTTAAATATTCTGTATCTTCACTCCTGCCTGATTTGCTATACCAGAGACTATTTATTTATTCATTCATTTATTTTGATTGAACTGTAGAGTTTTTTGACCGCAATTTTTTTTTGTATCAATACAAAGAAGAATCAGATTTCTATACTCCTGTAAATTGTGAATCTAATGGGGGAAGTGATGGGGAATGGAGAAGGTAAAGAAAATAAATAAGGTTAACCTGAATTGAACCTCTGAGATAACACATAACAATGGCAAATAGAACAAGAAAGTCCACAATCCAATGCTCGGCAACTCAGGGGCTTATGTTTTGACGTGGCACTTTTCCTGCAATAAACTGCCCACTAGAGGTACTGGCAGTCACACATGGTTTACCTTCCCAAGAAGTCCTTGGCAAGAACATCCTTTTGGATAGATATTCAGTTGGATATGGTCTTGCACGTTGACTCAGGAAAACCTCAAATGTGTAAGCTCATGCTAAAGCTTTTTTTGCATAGTATACTCAGCGGGATCATTTACAGTTTTTGGTAACTACTATCTTAAAAATAAAGGACAGGAGGGGAAGGGTTCAACAGTGCACTGTGCCAACCATCTTTTCAGTTATAGAAATGTAAGAAAGTTAAAATTATACTTGCTAAAACGTTATTCTATGAGAATTTTCTCCCTAGCCCTACATGTTAATGAAAGAAGCAGCTGTTTGATTAGTCATTCTTAGCGTCCTCTGAATGACACTTCTGTCACAGAATATCATCAGTAGGTTAGCCACAGGTCAGTCTGGTAAGCTTTGCCTCTTGTTAATATCACCTAATGCTTGTTTTTCTAAGACCCTACTCTTCATTGTTTATTTTTTTTAGCCAAACTTTAGCCACCTGGGGTCTGCTGACTGTCCCCTCTTCTCTCCCTCCTGGGAGGCAAAGAGGCATTCAGGGAAAGATTAGAAAGGGAAAAATGGTTCAGTCATGGAAGAAAGAAGCTTTACTTTGCTCCTTTTCTCGTCTACCAGTAGCCAGAAAAGTTACCTACCAAAACAGAAAAACTTGGTGGTTCCTAACACATATTCCCTCTAGCACCTGAAGCTAAATCCAAGTTTGTCAATGTCAACATGCTTATAAAGTCTGCAAATAAATGAGAAAACCACTGGCAAAATACAAGTTCCCACAGACAAACTTAACCTTCTCACACTATCCATTAGGGCAATTCCAGCTGTGCCAAGAAGTCCATGACACAGATTCACCTAAGTCTCCCCAGAAACCCTGCACTCAGCCCTGGACGCCACACTGCAGAATTTGACAAGAGCCTTTTTGCAAGGTGAGCACAACTCTAAGACTTCTATGCCATACTTAATTAAGGAACGTATTACATCTGGGAAAAGTACTTCCCACCATCACTTCTAGGCTGTGATGACATCTGTCAGTACTTCACTCTGCCATTTAATTGCCTGTAGGATGGTGAGAAGAGTGCTACAAACTATGGTATTTGCTGCAGAGGTCCTTCTCACCCAACATCTAATGCACACAGTTGCCTAAAGTAGGAGAAGTTACCTCCGTAAGTCATTATCCCCATTCAGCCTTTTTTTCTACAGGATGCATAGCCAAGAAAAGATACACAGATAAAAAGTTCTGAAATATACCATAATAAAAGTTTTGAAGTTTACTGTAATTCCTCAGTTCCTAACTTTTGACAGTTTAACTCTTGTTTTAAGTATTTTCTGGATGGGCAGTTAGGCATTTAAACTATATATACCTTCCTATATTTCTGCAGTCAGAAAATGAATGCTTTGAAGCAGAGAATATCCTTGTCTAGTTTTTGGAAAGAACCTTGCATGTAAGCATATAAAAGAAATCATAATAGAAATAATGCTTTGTTTCCACTTTTACACTCCTTCCTTTTGGTGTTACAGCCAAAGACCTTCAGGAAGGTTCTGTTCATTCTAGCCCTAGTCATGTAGGGAGTGTCATGCAATGCATTTGTCTCCTGCCCTAATTACCTTACTCTGTTTCAATCTCTTTCCCAAGCAGTTGTCTGTCTGTTGCAGCATTTTACCTCTGCTCAACTGACCTGTCCTCTAGGAGTGAGTCAGTATTGAATTAACTCATCTTCATTTCAACCCAGGTATCTGTTCACAGCAGCACTGAAAACTTCCCCAGTAATGCCATCATTTTTTCTTACAGTAATGAGTAAAGTCAAGTGTTCCATTTGGATATGAAGGTGACCAAGATCACTGTAACACACATATCTATACACACACATATATATATATACACACACACACCACTTAGACATTCCTTATCCTCAGAAGCCAGCATTCCCTCAGGAAGGGAGGGAAGGGCGAGTTGGTTGGGTTTTATCCCCTTGAGAAACTTTGTAGCCTCGACAGTATTTCTATATGCTCAAATTTCCTTTTTGGTGCCCAATAACCTACTGTAATCCCAGAAAAAGTCTTCAGTGAATTTAACTGCCTTCACAGCTGCTTCCTTGGAAATCTGCAGCGTATGCAACACAGCAGCATCCAGCACCAATCTGTGTCATAATTGGCTCAAGATAAATTGCTTGGATGCAGAAACACAAGACTCATGGACAAACCCACCACTCCAGACATTTGTCCAGTGCTTCTAAGTTGTCAATATTCACTGACACATGCCACATACAATACTGTTGCTTAAAATCAATGCAATGAAAATATGCTCAGCATAAAACTAATTCTACAGAATCCCTAAAGGAGAACTGCTGATGAACAGAAATGGTCAATCTGAAATTTGAGTATGAGACATTAATTAATGTTTGACTGCTGATCTCTAGCCCAACTGTGTTTATTTTACTTTTATTCCATTCTCAGATTCCACCTTGGAAGCTCCTTGCTGCTTTGAACCCAAAATCTACAGAGCAACAAAGATCAGCATAAGAATTTCACATCTATACATGACAGAAATGACATACAGGCTGTACTAGCTTCTCGGCTGACTTGCAAAATAATTAGTTTGCACAGGCTGAAGATCTGATTCAGCACACTCAGCTGTTCCCAAACTCTGGATGCCAAGTCAGATCAGCAGTAATTAAATCTTGGGTTTCAGGTCTAGCAGAAATTCAATTTTATCCCAGATCTACAGGGTGAATTTAGAAATTTGTAGATGCAACTGAAAGCAAAAAGAGTGGTTGTTGCAATATCCATGTATATAAGGTAGGAATTTTATAGAGGAGATTATGAAATATGGGATACAGAGGACTGCTCTCAGAGGATGCCCTTGCCAGTCTTAAATCCTTTCATACAGACTAGCAGAAAATAAATACTTTTCTAAAGTGATTTTTACTAGACGGGATGTAGTAAACCAACTTTAATACAGAACAGTGCAAAATAGCACTGATTTCCCAGAGCACATTCTTTTAGCACACAGTTTTGAAAGCATGCACAAATTTTCAAATTAGCATCCATAAACACCCTTGTGCATAAAAACTAAAGCTGCAGAGGATTCTTTTTTTCCTTGTGGAAAGCAATGCTTATACCTCATGAGTCACTTTGTATTTGTGATATACATAGCAGATTTGCAGAAACATTTTGTGAGTTTCCATGGTAAATTGATCTCCTCTAGACACAGAGTGTATCAGCTGCCTGCCCTGTTCAACAGTAATTGCCCGCAGAGCCCTCATACTTTGCCACTGTGGGTCGATTTACACATGCAAACAGACTGAAGCTTTAGGATTTTCAACCCATATCAAATGGGAATTCAAAATGACTGAGCAACCAAGTAATAAAACAGAATTCATCAGTACATTTCCTGCTGGCGAACAAGCACCAGTGACTGAAGTGCACAGCTCTAAGATGCTGGAAAGCAGAAAGGGAAGAAAAAAAAATCTTCAAAATATGAGTATTGGACAAATAAAGGGACTGATTTCAAGATAAGCTAAGCTACCAGAACTTCAGTAGAAACCAATGCAACTGTTTCTGGCTTGAAATGGGAAAAATCTGTTCAGGGAGAGAAAATAGGAGGACAAGGATATTAGGAGATTTAAAACATTAGATATAAAGCAGGACAAGGAAGTAGTTTCCTCAACAGAACATTTTTACTGGTTTGGGTAATGCATTCCCAGTTGGCACAAGTGATGAAGATGGCTTTTTTTTATCCTCTGAAACCTAGCATCTACCTGGAAAACTTTTTATTTTTTTTTTAACTAGACGCTCTTTTTTTTTTTTTTTTTTTTTTTTTTTTTGTTAAAACTGAAGAAGTGTATAAAACCTCTTTCAGCACTGTGTGCTGGGAGTCCACCCCCATCCTGTGCCAGGACACAGACTGTGATTATTCCCAGTAATTCCACTAAATTCTGGTGGATCCAGCAAGGAGCACAGTCTAGCAGAGACACCCATGGGACTGAGAGGATGGCAAAACGTGGTGGAGAGGCAGAAGGCAGCAAAGTCCCCCTTGGAAATCACAACCTGAATTTAGCTAATTCTCAATATACACAGGGTCCTCTAGCTCCCCCAAATCACCAAACTGACCTGGAGGTAGAAAGCTATTATTGTATTTTATTTTGCTTCCCATGTGCACACAAGGCATGACATTAGTGATTGCGACACCACAATGACCCTTCTTAAACCCTAATTATTAAAAGTCATCAATAGGCTCAACAAATTGCTGGGCCTTTCCAAACAGAAAAACTGCCTCAGCAAATGTTTGCAGAAAATTCTTGCATACAAGTCTTATGAAAGTACCATCATGAAGGAGAAGAGAAAAACACCCATACAAATACTCTATTTTTGGCAGTTCAACAAGTTGAGGGGACTGCAGTGACAGAGAAGTGGTATTATTTCTGATAAGGTAATGAGCTCATAAAGCAAAGACTGTTTTCTGCCAAATTACAGTCATTCCTACTAAGCAACATTAATTGAAATTTACTGGTGATGTTCAAGTAATTTTAATCAAATTATCTCAAATTTCAGCCAAACACAGCAAACCTTTTTCTTGAGTCTGTTATGGATTCATGAAAAATCAGTGATGAGCAAGCAAAAAGAGGTATTAGTTACATTTTGATTAGAATGAAGAACAGATGTGTGGTGATTAATCACATTCAAGTTAAGACAAGCCCATCCTGGAATAATGAACACAAGGGTTAGTTCTGGCTCCTTCAATACACCTACTAAACATGCATCAAGGTACACCTTCATTTTCACATCAGAAGAAGTGCATTAGGGCAAGCTCAGATCTTCATTAACTCCTCACTAAGTCCAGAGCTAAAATTATATCCAATTGTTATAGAATTGTAATACAGGGTCTAGTGAACAGGCCCTGTGCTGATCACCACACTCATAAAGAATGTGAACAAAAATGTTAGATGGAAAGGGAGAAACATTTGAACAGAATGAACAAAGGGGGTAAGAGTTTCAGCTGTGAAGAAATGACAAAGGAACACCCAATACTTACTGGGTAATTGAAGAAAGAGATGAAATTCAATGCAGAGCAGTGTTACATATTTGGTGTGGGTTTTTTCGGTTTTGGGTTGTTTTGTTGGGCGTTTTGTGGGTATTACAGTGGAGTTTTAAAATCCTACAAACCCTCCACATAACGATGACCTTGAATTGAATTTTATCACTCAGAAGCTACTCAGATGATGCAGTTCCATAGCAATGCTGCTTTTTAACTGCTCCAGAGCAAAATGATCCTTGGAATTATTTTAAAAGAAACACAAAGAAGAAAAAATCATTAAAGTACTATTTAAAGAAATCATGTACCCACATTTTCAATAGCAATTACAAGTGAAACCTTGAGTCTTGAACATTATACATAATGCTCTAGCTCTTCCAGTTTTGCCATTAGTCAACTTTTTCATAGCAAGTAACTGTTGAAGTATTTTAAGGAAGCATGACAGTGAAGATAGTCCAGTTTGCACTGGAGCCTATTGCACTGGACACCCAGGCCATTCCTAAATACTTTACAGCCATTTCCACTCCTTAAAGAGATGATGTGGTGGGAGAGAATGTGAGAGAGATTGCTACTGAGCTTTCATCAGAAGGCTGAAGGTGAACAGCAAACTCCTCTTCCAATACAGTTACAGGGAATAAAATAAGTTTCAAGTACAAAATAAGAAAAAGACCAAACAAGCCAAACCAAACAAAAAAAAAAAAAAACAACCACCAAAAAACCAAACCAAAACCCACAGAAACACAACAAACCACAACCAAACAACTAACCCCCCCAAAAAACCCAACACCACTCCCTCACCCAGATGTATCTGAATTGTTTGAACTCATGCTTGTGATATTTTCTATACACTAAAAGTTTGAAGGGTGTCTCAAATGTAGCTGGGCAGGTTCCCAGAAGGAAAATCTACAGAGGATGACAAACTGCAAAGACACCATTGTGAAGACACCACCTTTGAGTCCCTGAAGCACAAAACATCCAGAGGATGGAGAACACTATGGTCAAACACTGTCACTCCTCTTCATATTCTTAACTTCTACAATTCAAACTATCTGTTGGAAAGTGAAGCAGATGGAATGGGGGATTGGCCTAGATGAACCTTTGTCTGCTCCAACAAAGGCCATTTGCTTACACAGCCCATTTGTGAATCACTTCATGCTTGTCCACTCTTTTTAAGCAGGAAAATGAAAATCAATCAGAAGTTATCTATTAGGAATAACCTAATTAATGTCTGTAAAATAATTGTTAATTGTTTACAAAATAAAGCAATCACCTTCATAGTTTATTTTGATCACACAGTATAACATAAGTCAGTTCTGCATATACTTGCACTATACCTGCACACTGTATGTGCTTGCAAGCCTATTTTATTTCAGAAAGCACAACAGCAAGACCATGTATTCACAACTTTCCTACAAATTGCTTCCTGAGAATGCTGGAGTTATTTACCACTACATTATTACCTGCTTAGTTTTCCAAATATGCAAACCCATGTTGCAAGGTGCGGATATAAGTACTACTCTTTCTTCTTGGTTTGTAGGGATTACAAAGTGGTTTCCCTTTAGAAAACAGAAAAAGTTTTTATGCTTTTACCTCACTTTCTAGCAAGGAATGCTCCCACAAATACTGCCTGTCAACTATCTGCTTTCTATCTGCACAGTTGTACCCGGGCAAGAGACACTAGATTTTTTTCCTACTGTGCATGTGATACAGCTGCAAAAGGGATTAGTATTCAGGTTTCAGGAGATGATCAGAGAGAAAGTACACTTAAAAGAAAAGCAGCACTTAAAAACAAAACAAAACAAACAAAAAAAAACCAACAAAAAAAACCACAAAAAACCAACCAACCAACCAAAAAAAATAAAAATAAAATCCAGGCTGGAATTTTCCAGAGCGGAAAGCAGAGAACCAAGTGTCTCTAACCAGCACTTGTTTTGCAGCTGTCCAGAGGTGTTCATTCATTTTCTGTGAACATAAGCAGCACAATATAGCCTTCTTACTCATGCAGTTCCTTCCTACTCATGCAGTTCAGAGCAGCCAAAGTACCAGGCAACTACAAAAATCAAGAGAACGTGGAACAACAAACATAAGACTGAGAAAAGTGAGGTATTTGCTAACACATCTTTAATGAAAGTCTTAAGAATCCAAATGGAAAAGAAATACCCATTCTTGGGAAAACCCATTTTTTCCAAGTAATTTAATCTCCTTATATTTGACCAAGACTTTCAAAGAAGTGAACCTGAGAAACATAATCCTAATTAACTCATAAGGGAAAAACTAATCCAGTCACTTGGGGCACATGTGAGAAATCCACAAAACATGAATATCACCTTGTTCCCCAGCATGTGTTTTGTTCAGTTTGATTAAAACCCCTGAAAGTCACAAGGAAGCTGCCTGCTTTGTCAGGCATGAGACAGGGCTTCGGGAGCCTCAGGGCAGGGGAAGATGCCAAGTTCTCAGTTGCACACACACTTCCTGCTGCCCCATGAGGACCATGGGATTACTGAAAAAGCACTAGACCAAGAGAAATAGATGGACCCAGCTGCTCAGACCACTGCTTTGGACAAAGGTTGAGGTGAATGCTGAAGGCAGGGACACACCCCAATTTACACTGGCCAAGAAACTTCCTCATAACACTAAAACACTCAACTTCCAATTCGGATATGATGTTCAAAATGACAAACACACATCTGCAAGCAAACGTTCCTTCCACAACAGCCACTTTTATTCTGAAATAACAAGTTGATGAAAGTAAATATAAGAGGTTCCCTGCATAATTTTGATGTTACTTAACCCCAAAGTATTCATGAAAAGAAAGGGTGGGCAGATAGGCATTTGGATTCTTCGTCCAAACTGTGCTACTGTTTTTCTTCTTGAAGAAAATAAGCTAACCCTGATAAGAAGTACTGAGGTTGTAATACATTTAATGTACTATCAATGAGGTAAGAAAAAAGAAAAATTAAAAGCAATGTTATCATACATATGCAAGCATATAAACAGCAGCAGTACAGACAGACGTGAAGAGGTCACCGGAACGTAGCTGGGTCGCTGTAATGCTGGCTGTCATATCAAGAAGGCAGAATTGCCAGGTGTAACTCACAATTTCACTATCTACCAACAAGACAGGGTAAAAGGGGTGAATGCTGACGTGCCACAGCCACCTCTGATAAGGTATCTTATTTAGATGCCCAGGACATTCAGCCGCCCTGAAAACAGATTCCTTATTTTTTCAGTGGGGAGAAGGTAGGTACAGCTACAGTCCACAAAGTGACTCTCTCCTCCTTTTCCTTATTATTCTATGGAAACACAGAAAAGATCTTTCCAGCTGGGTACTGCATGCCAAAGTAGAGCTGAGTCGACCCTCAAAGGCAAGACCGGCAGCAGGCCGTGTGTGGAGCGCCAGGGCTGCCTGACCGCCTGCCACCGACCCATCTGTCAGCAGGAGGCACAGGCAGGCGGCAGCCGCCTCCGGAAACTGCCAGCTGCAGGGCATCAGGCTCACAAGAGGAGCAGGCAATGCCAGAGAGTAACTCTTTGGCAGCAATAGGACAGACACAAAATGAAAAGGAATCCCCTTTATAAGCAGCTTGGCACATAACACGGCAGGGTCTGCAACACAGGAAGCTCCTTGATTCCTCTGAGGGCAGTCATGTCAGAAAGACCAGAGTAAAACTCTAACTTTCCTCTTCTCCTGGGAAGGCATGTACTGCACATCTGATCCCTGAGAAACTGGCTGATAGAAATTATCAAAAAGCACCATTTCATTTGAGTACAGGACTGGTTTTTCCTAAGAGTAAAATGGACCAACTCTCATACCAAACCACCTTTTGGGGCAAGGGTTTGCCCAGAAAGTCTTGTGCTCCAATGTTGATAATTTCTGTCTCAGTCTGAGTAAAGTTTTCAGTACATGTGCAGAGCAGACTCCATCTCCATTTGATTCCATATGAAGGGCCTTAGAGCCAAAGGAGGTAACTCACAGCCTGAATTCCTGAATCTTACTCGCTCTTAACAAACTTCTTTCCAGCAAAACTTTAGAGTTATTCCAGCAAGTAAATTTACATACACAAATTATGCATTAGATCCTGACAGGAACTAGGAAAAAAAAAAAAAAAATCAGTGCAACTATACTCAGAGCTTGGCAAAGAACCAAACTTCAATAAAAAGCTGCCATCATTAGAGAATGACTATCAGGAATCTCTAGACAGAAACCAGAAATGGGCAATGGACTGTATGCATACCTCTCGACCACGCAATTCCTCTCCCAAATCTGTTCCCTTTATGGTCAATGGAGCAAGAGCAATTCAGGGCAAACCATAACTGAGATGCTCTGATGTGCCCTCTGGGCTGGCTCTGCTCCCCATGGCAGAGGAGGCCCAGTGGCTGATGCAGCAGGCGGGCAACGTTCCTTGCATCACTGGGAGGTTGACAACAAGAGAAACCCTGGCAGTGGTACAGCAGTAAACCTTCACCTAGAAACAGGTTTTTCCTACATAGTTAAAAGGAATTTAAGCAACATAAGAAAGAATAACTCTGCCTGACTTGAAGCAACCTGGCAGCTGAAAAAAGGCTTGCAAGGGTCTTATTGCTTTCCTGCCTTAAAGAGATGAGGGAAGAACTAAATTCATGCTCAAACTACTCCTGAGAATACTGCAGTACTACCTGGCTATTCCAGCAAATATATAGGAGTGGATGGTTCCAAAGTATTTTGAATGTACTGTGAATTTTAACATATTGGTACTAATAAAAATTAGTAAGTTGTGATATACTGTTGTTGAACAGAATAATATGGCAGAACCCTCTAGTGAGGGATTTGATAAAGGTTTTCTGGTTAGTTACACATGGGTTAGACCTTTCATGCAAACATACCCACGTTTTCTACAGCAAGGTTTTCCTAAGCACAACACCAAGCATTTATTTCATTTCCCCCATTTATAGCATGGGGGATAAAAAAGGTAAGGAAGCCTCCTGATGTATTTCTGAGGCAGTTACGAAGAAGCACTCATGCATGCTCTGAGCAGCAAGAAGCAGAAAAGCAGACACAGCTGGCTGTCATCATGCCAGCATCATCACCATCCTCTCCGCCCAGAACAGCTTGTGCAACCCCACACATCACAGGATCAGCTCCACTGTCAAAAGGGCTGAGGAAAGCCCCAGCCCCTGGCCACAGGTGAAATCACTCCCAGGCCTCCTCCCGTGCCTAACCTGACTAAAACCTTTCCACACTCTCAGCTTTCCCTATTTCACACAAAGTCAAGGAGAAAAGCAAATGTCTCCACAGGCATTCGACTCTGAATAGGCTTTTAAGCGTTGGTTGAACCCGAATTTAGGATTATGGGAAGAAGTAAGGAAGATATCCAGCATTTATATTTCACTCCCCAGTACAGAAACAAGTTAACTGGATATGCCAGTTTTTAGACATTCTGGCTGTTAAAGCTGATGTATAAACTTTGTGGACAGCCACAGGGAGAAATAAACCTACAGAAATAGGGCCTTTTTAAAGCAAAGAGTTTACCAACATACTCCTCTTCATGTTTTAATAGAAAGACCAGAGCTAAATATTTAATATCTGAAAGGTTAAAAGAAACCTGATATATAACTTCATGCATACCAAACTTATCTCAAGCTGCTAAATATGAATTGACATAGCTTATGACATCCTACATCTTACAATAGCATGCTGCTCAACCACAGTAACTGTTGGGGTTCTAAATAAAGAGGTTGTAACTTTACCTCTTTGTGGCCAAAATCTTTATGGGCCTTGTTGAGTCATAAGCAGGAAAAGAAAGCCTTAAAGAAGCTGTTATCATTATTAAAATAGAGGTGCTGCACATAAAAAATACAGGAAAACCAAACAATCAGTCAACCAAAAAAATAACACCAAAACCAAACAAACTTCTCCCTCCCCTCCCAAAAAAACACCCACAACCAGAGAAGGAGAACTAATACTTAAAAACACTTCAAGACATGAAAAGTTGTGAAATAAAGCACATTTTCTCCATTACATAATATATCAAATTAAACATTGCCTTTTCTCTCTTCCCCTTTTCCAAACAGAGATACCGTGATTTCCCCAATTTCATCAATTTCATACAAATATAAAAGCATAATGAAAATCAGTGGTGCTTCTTCTAACACTCATGACCACATCTGACCATGGCATGTCCTGAACACAAGATGAGAACTTCATCTAAATGATTCCAGAGGTACCGTCACAATATTTTTTTATGATAGGAAGCACTTTACTCTTAAAACTGGGTCAATTTGGTGTATCTCACTTGACAGTCTTAGAGAAAACAACATATTACATCAGGGTGCTCTGCCACCTATTTATTTAAAGTGCCTCAATCTCTGAAGTATTTCTTTCATGAAAGAAATAAATTGAGAAGCACACAATTTCCAAATTAAATCATCTTAATTTCTACAGAAATAAAAGCAGCTGCACAAAAAAAAGATGAAAAGAATATAAATGAAAGAAGAATAGAATAGCTGAAGGCAAGGAAAGAACAGTACACACGATTTGAATGCTGTAATGAAAATCAACAACAGAGAGCAACTATTTCTTGACTGCTGGAGTATGAGCTAGTGCATTTATCATTACATATCATAGCGGGGGAAAAAAGTTATTAAACCATATGAAAAATCAATTGAAAAACAGTATGATCCAGATGTATTTTATATAATTTTCCACAGCAAAATCTTCAAATGGTAACAAAATTTAACTTTCAGTAAGTATAAGGACTGAAAGAACATAGCTCTGGCTGAAGTACGATACTCATAGACCTGACTAGCATCAAGTTCTCAAAAGTGGCAAGTGCCCTTCGTTTGCAGCATCTTTGACCATGAGTTTGTTTGCACATTTTGTTTACACCATTTTTAAAGATAATCAGTCTGGCAATGTTCAAACATGCATCTCCTCACCTTGCATTTCCGTGACACACATACATTTTCTTTTTCAACCTAATATGAAATAAACCATCATAAGGCATCAAAAGCCTACACATAATGCTTAATTTTGAAGAGAAGCTTCCTTTCCATACTAGCATGATTCCCTTTTTTATGAACTAACACCCCTTCTTCCCTCGTATTACACATGAGCAGGTCATGCATCTCAGAACACCTAGAGAGGATGGAACTATATTAGGCCTAATTCCACTTCAGCAAAATCAGCAACCTTGTCCCTTCCTTACAAACAACGCTAAATCAGAAGCTGGGGTGAAAACAACATCACATGGAAATACCAACATTTCCTATTCCAAACCCACAGCTTTTAAGTAACAGCTTCTAATTTCTCTTCCATAGTTTATGTCCTTAATTTTGTTTTACTGTTCTGCAGGGTAAAGCTTAAAACATGAGAGCATGCTGGAGTTTTTCAAGAGAACTAATCTGAATCCAAATCATTTGTTTGGTTTATATCTTATGTACAGAGCAGGTTTACATGGAGGCAGGAAACAATTCTGTTCTTTTCCAAGTGCAATGCTAATTCATTTGAAAATATTTAATATGAACTTTTTTCCCTCTAATTAAGGGCTTGAACATGCTGTACTTCAGTCTACAGAAAAATGAGTTCAACAGTCTGAATGCTGATCATAAGGGGAAGAACTGCTTTGTTTCTCAACACAAATATCTATGAAGTATGTGGGAAGTGCAAATAGCCAAAAAGGGGAAACTATGAAAACTATCAACAGCTATTGATGTGCTATCAATAGCACTGACCTCATTGACATAGATACAACTGTTGTTACCAGTTAATTTCAAAGGAGTTCATTAGAAACATTTATCAAAAGTTTAATTTTTTGAACAGAATTATTTTTCATCTTCAAGAAGACATGCTAAGATTGCAAGGGAAAAAAATCAACTTACAAAAATTACACGTATCAATAACTTGATACTTTATAATTACTTTAGGAAAAAAAAATATGAAACAAGTCTAAAGGACTTCTGTTGGGCAGTAGGAAACAAAGTGTCATACTGGCTTGATGAGGAAATGGTTTCCTTTATGGTACCATTGGAGATGATTGAGGAATTTTTACTGTTGTTTTTATTTTGTTTAAAAGTAAGACTTGCTGAAAATCTTGCTATTCAGAGTCAAAAGTAGATTCCATCTTCCTTGCAGATTTTTACATATGCCAAAAAAAAAAAAAAAAAAAAAGTGGAAAGTTGTCAGGAAAAAAAAGTCAGAAAGAGGAGATCCAAATTCGAATACGTTTCACTCAATTTCTGCACTTCCCAGTGTGAGTTGAGCCAGCTAAGCTTCCACATTTTAAAACAATGCTTCCCAAGACAAGAAAAGCATCCCACTAGCATGCCCCATAGATGTCCTTTCAAATCTGGAACAAGCCCATCTAATGCAAGAATCTACTACTTAATTATGAACATTAATATGAAAATGCCACTGATAGTGGAGGTGTTACCTGCTCTACAGACTCTTGGTTCTTCTTGCTACAAAGTCTGTTTTAAGTATCATAATTTAAATCAAATATGCAAAGGGCAAAGCTTGGAAATCTACCCTTGCCTCAAACAGCTTCTGAGATCCTACAGGACTGGCCCAGAGCTTTCCCAGTGAGATAACAGAAGGAAAATAACAGGTTATGGTGAAGTACCATGGTTCAAGACCACAAAGGAGGCTGATTAAGCACATGAATAAGGAGTACAATAGAAATCTAACATTTCAATTTAAAGAGGTGTACATTTTTAAAGCAAAACCACAAGTTATTTATATGGATAGATTTTTCATAAAGTAATCTGATCTGGGAACAGGGGATTTGACTTAGAGCATCTGTGTTCCACATTCTCAGGAAAGAAAATTTAAATAATCCTAAAAGCTGAAAAGGTATTTTTATCACAGCCTTTGCAGCTATTTCACATTTCACTCAAAGAGAGCTGAACCAGATATCTCCAATCACATCTGGATGCAGGCCCCAGTAAGTACTGTGTGCACTGCCTTAACTAGAACTCAAATTATTCTATTAAAAAAAAGCCTGACCCTTAAAAAACTACCCCTGAGTTCTGGCATTCCTTCTCATGTTTTTTCAATTTGTGTGATGTCAGTTTACATCTAATAAGCATGTTGTTTATTATCTTCATTTAAGTCAGGACTTTTACCAAGTTACAGCAAGAGTCATAGGAAGCATATCATGATTACAAACCCGTAATGCATGCAAGATCCCTGTGTAGCACCGTTAAATCCATTAATCACAGTCTTTTTGGTCCCAATTATGCTAAGAAGATATTCAATAAAGCAATTTCAACTCACCTCTCTCTCTCCTGTTACCATCAGTGCAAAGAAGGCAAAACCACAGTGCTTCCGACAAATTCTCAAGGCACCTCTTTTGTTCCCTTTAAATTAAATCCGAATTGGTTGCACGTTTTACTGAACTGCTAATGCTCTCCACATGTTCCCTCTCTCAAACTGAAAATGTTTTCTATTAGGAATGCCTAGCACTGAACATGAAACTGTAAAATGTCCTTCAAACAACCCAAAGTTCCTCTCTTTCTTTGGAATGTATCACTGCTTGCTCAAATGAAGAGCTCACAGTCCCACATTTAAGCTTCCTCTAGGAAAGCTTTTTAATGAGACTCCTTTTCTTAGAGCGTTGAGAAACTCCCTTACCAAAATAAAACTGTTTATTTTAACATCCATGTGCTGTTTCCTTTTCAAAAAACAAAGCAACAAGGTTTTAAAGTGTGAGCTAGAGGAACTTCACATTGTCCATGGCCATGAAAAACCTACTCCAGCACTCAGCACATGCACAAATTCCAGAAAGTTGAAATGGGGTACTGCTGTTTGCAAGGAGAAGCATCTCATGTGAGACAGTACCAAGAACAAGGGTTGTAGATACACACTTAACTTAGCTCTTAGAGAATGAAATGCAATATGGTTTCACATTTCCTTAACCATAACAGCACTGACTTTTCAACACTTCAATGCTATACTCTTAAGAGGAAAAACCACTTATTTTCTCTCTTTCAGTCCATGTATCTCAACTTCTTTGCAACAAAGGGCCAGGTACAGTTACAGACGCAAGACAAACTTTTGTCTTTGTGAAAGCACTGTGGTTCCACTAGGGAGGAGCTTGTCCTTCCACATGCTTCAGCAGCAAGTCCTACCAGAAGGTTCAATAGATGCAGAAATAGTCACAGAATCTAATCATATCTGCTCTAACACATGCAACAAGTCCACATAATGGATAACAGAAGGGAAAACTGTACATGGAAAAAAGGACTAGCTGCATAGTTCAGCTATTACAGGACAAATAAAAACAGCTGGCTTCTACTAGCCCCCTGGTTACATCCAGCTCACAGCTTCCCTCAGGTATCCCAGAACAATACAGGCTCAAGAAGATAATTATGGCTACATTTCATAAATGAAAAGAGCAATGGGATATCAAAAAGATAATCCCAAGAGCTTTGTGGAAAGGCTGGGTTATTGGTGCTAACACCGCTGGTTAGCACAGATGCCCTGAGAGTAGAGGCTAGAAAGAGCTGCTGTGCAGCACAGCAGCACTCGTGTCCCAGAGCTGGGAATAATCCACGGCGCAGGTAACTCTGCCTCTCCTCACATGCAAGAGCCACCAGAACAGTATTATATAATGGTTATAACAACCAATACCAAAGCTACATCACATATTTCACAAGATTCTTGCAATAATATACCTGCACTCTGTTTAGAGCCCTCACTAGATGAAGCTATGATATGTATTATACACAAATATCTATGCAAATTATTTTTAATCTGTTGGCCAATAAAAGAAAATTTTGCACAAATATAGGAGAGGGATATAACCATACAAAAAATGTAATTTTATAGTGCAAAAGCATTTTTAAAAACCAACTGGGGGTCCTGGGTGTGTGTTTTGATTGGTTTTGTTGGTTTATTTGGTTTGGGGTTTGGGGGGATTTTTTAATAATAAACTGACAAAAAAAGGTAGTAAAATTTAAAATACTCCTTGCAACATTTGCTGACCTTCCAAGCCACAGTACTCTAAGTAATCCCAGGTCAATACATGCACTCAGAATCACATCAACTATTGTTATTTGCATTCTTCTTGTATTACACTGTATTAACAACTGGAGCTTATATCAAACTTCTTTAGGCAGAATCATTCTAAGTCACTGTCGTGGATTCCTGTCCAAACATCATTCTCAGCATTGATTGCAACACTCCTGATTTAACATCACAGGCATAAATATTTTAGAAGAGGGCATGGGGCTCCCTTGGGCTAAATATAGCATCCAGATATGTAAGAGCAAATGGTGCCTTTTCTCTCAGAGATCACACCAGATTTTGAGAAAAAAAAAGCTATGAAACAATGAACAAACAAATGAAGCAGGAGCTGCAAACAGAGCTGGCCAACCAAGGACCTAATGGTTAAACTGCAGGAAAAGTGGACCTGGTAAAGTTCTATAAAACATCACTGTCATAATGTTGCTCTGACTAAAGTGGTCTCTTTAGTTTCAGGGGCTAAAACTTTTGACATTCTTTGTGTTCACTCTCTATAGTTACATTCTCATTTACATTAGACTTCATCAAGGCTTCAGCCGACCCCAGTAATTGTTAAATATATACAAACTAAAATAATGTTAAGACACAACTAAATACATAGTAATATAGTTGCCAAAAATACTCAAAAGACTTTTCCCACAAGGGTAGTAACTCATAATAAATGTGATTTGAATAAAAGGTCAGATTTGAAAGCTTGTGGGAAAAAAAACCCTACAGTTGACACTATCTGATTTAAGGAGCACTCAGAGCCCAGAAGGCGAACCATGCTCTGGGCTGCATCAAAAGCATGGCCAGAAGAGTGAGTGAGAGGATTCTGCTCCTCTACTCTGCCCTTGTGAGACCCCACCTGGAGCAGTGCATCCAGCCCTGGGGTGCCCAGCACAGAAAGGACATGGACCTGGTAGAACAGGTCTGGGGGGCACAAAGATGCCTTCTCCTCAGCCTGGGGAAGACAAGGCTTCAAGGAGACCTTATAGCAGCCTTGCAGTAATCAATGTGGTCTTTTGAAAAAGAAGAAGAGCGGCTAGTGATAGGACAAGAGGCAATGGTTTTCAACTGAGAAAGTGAAGATTTAAATTAGAAGTTAGGAGGAAATTCTTTGCTGTGAGGGTGGTGAGGCACTGGAACAGGATGCCCAGAGAAGTTGTAGATGGCTGATCACTGAAAGTGTTGAAGGCCAGCTTGGATGAGGTCCTAAGCAGCCTGTTCTAGTGAGTGGCATCACTGTCCATGGCAGGGGCTTAGGACTAAATGATTTTCAAGGTTCCTTCCAACCCTCTCTATTCGATGAATCCTAAGGTCTTTGGACATCAACAAGCACAAAAATACACTTATAAATTTCAATTAGTTATGTTCTCTGAACAGAACTGGTTTCAGCAATGCTCTTTTGATAAAAAGAAATATTCTAAATATTGAAGTTTGTATTAAAACCACTTAATCGACAATTTAATTAGGATTAAGCAAAAATGGGAGAATCGAGTAATATTTAAAAGAAAATTTGTTCCTTCATGCTGAAAGTCCTTAGTATGTAGATAGGAAAAGAACTCAAATTGAGAGTTAAAAAAAGAGAAAAAGTATGAATGCTTTAAATTAAGGTACTTTAGAGGGACTTGAATTTAACAAGGTAGAAAATACCACAACTTCTGCACCCAAGTTATTAAATGTTATTCCTTCCCTGCCCTGCTTAAAACCAAAAAACCCTGCCCCACTTGACAAGGGACTTGCTACATCTTCCCAGGTCTCAAAAATATTGGCCTGTAGTCAATACATCCTCTGACACTGAAGTCCAATGAATTCTCCAGAGATTTGAAGTCACTAATGATTGAAAACTCCATCTGGACATCAGAACATAAACACTTCTGTTATTTCCCACAATTTAAAACTACAATGAGTCAGAAAGAAGCAAAAAAAAAAAAAAAAATATTGATCCAACTTTGCAATGGGACAGTTTATGGCAGGAGAGCTATTTCTTTATACCTATCAGGTCTTAAGAACAAAGTAAAACGCTGAATACAAAGATGACAGGAGACTCTGCAAAAAGGTCACTACATAACAAACCACACCTTCTCAGAAAGCAGCCTTAGCTACCTGTTGGGGACTTTGCAGAGTCAGTAACAATGCTAACCACAATGCTTTCCATGGAGACTGTAAAGACTGAAAGAAAACACTCAAAGCATGACAGTTTTATTCCACGTAACACCATCTCAGATTCCTCTAGCTCCTGGCTTCTACTCCAAATATGTAAAATATCTAAACCTAATGCTTGCATTTCAAAAGAGACGTTAACAGGCAGCTGATGGCACACACACACAAGCAGTACCCACTGTGCCAGTGAAATAACCCTCTTATTCTGTGTCAGGTTTGACTGCCACACACAGTTCTGCAAACAGTGCTGGTAGTAAGAAACAATGTTCCCTGACTCTTTCAAACTATCCCATACCAAAAAATAAGACAAGCTTTATATGCAAAAATGAAAAAGAAAATAAGAGAAAAGAAACTACATTACATCAAACTAGTGGCTGAAACAAAAACTTACCCCAAAAATCTAAACTTCAGCAGGGGGGATGGAAATTAGAACCAGAACTTACATTTGGCTTTTCTGACTATAATGAACCAAGCCAAAAGCCCATATCCAAACACACCTCTTTCTCTAGGAGTTTGAAATCTGGACTCAAGTTTTTCAGCCTGGCTTCCTCTGTACTCACTGCTGAATGCATCACTGCTGCCAGAGAGCAACAGCACCTGACAAGGGAGTACACTTTCATACAGGAATTAAGACACATGCACAATAATATGGCTAATTGCCCACAGTAAGCTTGAATGAAAACAGATAACAATGCAACCACACATCATTGAAACTCAGAACCTTATGTGCTCCAATTCCTCGATGGCTGCACTCTGGAGAAAAAAAAAATTACATGAAAATTCTTTTTATAAAACCTCAATCCGGGAAACTTATCAAATCTTGTCTTGCTGCACTGCTCTGTTTTGCCAAATATACTTCCAGACCTAACAAGAACAATCTCCTCCAAGCTGTTCTTAATTTCACTCACATTTATAAAATCAGTTTAGACTTTGCATCATCTCTGTTCCTTCTCTAGCACTTAACACGTATGCTTGCTCTACTGTTCTTCCTCAACTCAATGGCAGTAGAGGAGAAACTGTTCCTGCACAAGGCAGCCTAGAGATCGTTCTCAATGAGAGGTATTTGTGGAATTCTGTAGGTTGCTTATACTTCAATTCTCAGAAATGCCATTTCATAACATATCCTGGGGGCAGGGGAAAACGTTTAACTGTATTTAAAGCCTGAACCCTCCAAAAGTCACTATAAAAATGACACAAAACTTTGACTTTCTCCTCCTCCTTTTAAGGAAGACACCTGTATTTCAAGGCTTCAGCTATGATCTCTTGAAGCAAGATGAACAACAAGTTAAACATATTAGACTGTTGAATCTACTGCGGAGAAGCTGAAAACAACTGTGCCACAGACACACAGGATTTTTACTTTTTTTTTTAAAACCAGCCTCCCATAGAATCTGTCATACTGTCAACCAGTACATGATCATTAGCTTTTCCACTGACACTCAGTGAAACATTCTGCTCTGAAGAATGCTGGAGAACATATTAGTGCCATCCCAGACCATCAGCCTCCATTCCTGCAACCTTACGGCTCTTTTGACACGCACATTATGACTTTCATTAGACTTCTCCTTGTGACACCATTGTTTTAACCAGGGTTTTTAAGACACTGACACTGTGATAATGACAAATATGCAGCCAAAATCTGCAAGATGTGAAGTAATAATCTCTATATGTTATTAAAATATAGCAGTTAGCTGTCAGCTGATAATTCTTCAGATCCCATTCCCAATCCAGAACACAGTCTTTTTCAGGTGCACACAAAGGCTGTGACAAGACAGATAATTGAAGATTCTTCAAAGCACTACTCAACTATCTGACTTCACTGTCAAATGCTATACTTCCCTGTGACATTTAACATGCTTTGAGGGTAGTGTAGCTAATACAACCTAATTTCAGCATGCAACAAACAAAATAATAAAATCAATTTATTGGTCATTATTGTCAGTTTGGAACACAGCCAAGTCTGATTGATATTCCCCAGACTTGCTTCTTGGAAATAGATTCTGTTTATTTGTTCTCTTATAGACATGTGGAACTTAACTTACCAATACAAGCATGGACTCTCACTGACAGCTGGGTCCTCAGAATTATGCTGTGTTTCTTGCCCCTCCTAAAAAGAGAGGAAAGTATGTAAAGATATAAGTGAGTTAGAGGAACTGGAAATAAATCAAGAAAAAGGAAGTCTTATGTAATCAGACATATTCTTCCCATCCTGAAAACCTGATCAACCAAAAAAACCTGCTAATTGAACAAATAATGGACCTTACTATCACGGCAGTCTCTAGTGTTTTAGCAGTCGGCAGGGTACAAAGACCTCACCAGCTCTCTGCTGGTGAAATCTACAGGTCTGTGGGGATTTGCTGAAAGAACAGGCAGCAGGTAGTGCCCAGCCATCAGACTGAATAAACCCAAGGACCCGAGAAATCGGCACCATTTTAAGGCCTTGTAGAGATTCAGGCCCATTACAATTTAGTACAGTTTTCCCTTCTTTTCTAAAAATTTAATGCACAATGTTTCTCAATATAAACAAGGCCTTTTTCTTGGTAGTTCTCCAAGCTTCAACAGTGGTGCTACTTCATCCTCTACCTCTCCTCCTTACAAAGAGCCCTGAAAACTTAAAGCAAAACTTAGAGCAAGCTCTCTTCTACACTACCATTCCAACTGTAATACCTCCCAGGACAGAAAATTCTTGTACACACACAATTTTTATCTTCCACTGGTTGCACTAGCAATTTTTCCAGCCTGCCAAAATCACTATGATTCAAGCCCCAGAAATTACAGAGATGAAGACACACTTATGATGGTGCATTCCCCCCAGGCCACACCATGATCATCACTACAGAGGCACTTCATGGGGCTTAGGCATACTAGACTTACCACACAGCAACTAATTATAATAAGACCAGTTACTTGTAAAATATTAGAAATTACACAATTTCCTGATACTTTTGACTATCATGCAATATGAATAACACTTTTGCAAAATGAAGGTCACCTCTGAAAATCGTTACATCCATGATTCTACACATATCAATTTCCTGGAAAGCATGTTACAATAATAAACAATAAATACAAAAAGAAAGGGTAACTTGAAATCCATCCATGATTTCACAGGCTCAAGAACTACTGGTCAAATAGTATTAAAAAGCAGGCCTGTAGGCAAGCCTGTCATGATATCAGGGCAGGGAAGGGGAAGTACCATGGGACAGACAGGGCATTTGCATTTAAAACAAAGTAGGTTCAAAAATACATAGCAGAAAATACTATTTCTAACAAAAAACGATTCATTTATTAAAAACAAAACCTATACATGTAACGAAATTTGAAATCTAATCTTAACTAAAGCTTATATTTTTATTGATATGACTTTTTAAAAATACATTTCAGTGAGTGCAACTGGCTACTATTTATTAAAAAAAAATCCAAGCAGTATTTAACAGTTAATTTGGTAGCTCCAATTTAGCAGTAGAGGAGTAGGTAAATTTCATATATTGTGCTGACATAGCATTCTGTTGATCTGTGTTGGGATCAGAATCTTTATTGCTATAAGATTAACTTCTAGTCTTTGGAGTTACCAAGACACAAAACTTTTTCTATATTGAATTTCTCTAATAAATTTAAGTAAATAAGCACATGTCAACAGCTCACTGAGTACCTGTCTTATGGACTATAAATGCTTTATTTTGTCACTGCTTATGTACCACATTACAAATACTTTTACTCAATTATACATTTGCAAGTCTTGATTTAAATGACATTTTGAAGATTGTACCTCAATTGACTGTCTTAAACAGTTACTTGTTTAGAATCAAACCTTTGTCTGAGCCAAGCAATTCCTTGACCAGAAGGAAAATATCAAGAATCTTGTTAAGGTTACAGAGGGGAAAAAGCATTAATAAACAAAATAATAATCATTTAACCCCAAAACTACACATTAAAGAAACCAACACACAGTCTTCCTCTTAAGTTTCAAGGAAACTTTCAAAGGAAGTTTTAATAGATTCTATTTTACTAAGACATGACATTATTTTTCTCAGTCTTATACTTCAGACCTGTTGGTATCAAAAATGGGATTTTTATGAAAATATTCAATTAAGATTTATTGTGTTATTACCAAGAAAGACCACAATCATTTCCTTGACAAAGCACATCTTTGTAAAATAGAAGAATGCATCAATTAACATACATTTTCTATTTCAGTGCTTTTCTTCCTTCAGGAAGCAACCATTCAGACTTCCTAATATTCTTCTGAAGGGCTAAATATGTCAATTCAATAAATTTAGCCTCTTTTAAAATACTCCCCTGAATCTGAAAACACATTTTATCATTTAAAACCAAAGTAGAAAATCACTTTTCAAACTTTCCTAGTGATTGCTTAATAACTCAATAAATAAAATTCATTAGAAGAAAGGTGTTAAATCTACAAAAGGCTATGTTATATTCTTCTGGGCTCCTTCTGGTCTACTTTCTACACATTATTGACAACCATGGAAAAAGCTACAGTTTGATAGCACAGCAGCAGACAAATCGCAGTGGTTTTAGTAACCATAAACTATAAACCATAACTATAGTTGCACAGACAAGCCAACTTACTATTCTTAATTCTATTTGCTCAAATAATAAAATCTGCTGCAGACATCAGAATCATCAAAAGGCCATCATACACAGAAGCTAAGTCCAATGCTGTTAGAAGCCATGAATTTAGCTCACAATTTGGATCTTTTCAGTTAATGTAGCTAAGAGTGTCTAAGCTCTGCTCTTAGCTAGGGTCTGTTCACTCTTCTATTTCTGAAATATTTAAAGTACATAAAAAAGTTATCCCATAAAGGCAAACTTGGATCTGAACCTTTCATGCAGCGCTACACACATTCATATGGCAACACAGCGACTAAGAGTGATGCATCTCATTTGGGTGACTCTGTTTTTCAGGGCTTTTTAAAATAAATAAATAGATAATAGGCAATTATATCCTATCCTCAGAGCAGTTTTCAAGTAGCATATTCCCATGACTCTCATTTTATTCTGTTCTTAGGAGGGATTTCATCTATTAAGATTAGTGTTATCAGTCAGTTGTAGACAGAGATAATCTTAAAGGATAACTTGGAAAGAAAAATCATTTGCTGTGCTGAGAAAGTACAATTATGCAAAACCTTTTAAAACTACAAAGTAGTGTGTTTGTGCACATAGAGGTTTGGATTTTTAAATTAATGAGTGTCCTTTCCCTCAGATCCCAACCAAGATTCTGGAAAGACAGCCGAGATGTGGTGGAAAATGAATACCAGAACTTTCAATTCAAACTGGCAGTAAAGGGATTGCAAGAATGTCAGTCCAGTGGATGGACCTTAACTTTCCCCCTGCACCAGGGTAACAGCACAGCTGATGCCCTTCCTCATCCTACTTTAGAGGAGCACTGTAAAGATCAAGTGGCTCCCAGCTGCAGCCTGCTTTTATCTTGTGAAACTACATAGAAACCTACAGGTTACAAAAGGTAAGTTTCACAAAATCAAGGAAAAGAAAGTAAAATAAAATCATATACTGGCAAACAGTAAAGGTACCTTTTATTTTTGTTATTTAGTGGTCATTAGATAGGAAGGTTTGGTGCTCCTCCAGCTCGCTCCATATTTCTTCACACTGCTATGAAGTGCAGCATTAGTCAATCACTCACAGAAAGGCCAGCTCTGAATCAGAGGGAATCAGATGAGCCAGACAGACATTTACCTGACACCAAGCCTCTCTTGAAATAATCAGATGATTTTTGCATAATCCTTCAGAACTACTGAAAGCAGTGGAAAACACAGCAAACACAATGGGTTACTGTACCCATTTAAACTAACACCATGAGCTGCTGCCTGTTTGTCCCAAAGAGGGCAGAAGCTGGATGAAAACAAACCTCAACCTGATAACACTGAAACTATTTCCAGACTTGAACAGCATTTAACATCAGCCTAACCTGACAACTTATCCTATAACAATTCTGCAGCTAATTCTGCCTGATGTAACAATCTAACCATTATGAAAACCTATCTACCACAGATGCTGCTTTCAAAATACACATGCACAACACATGCTTCAGATTTTTTTACAGCTTCTCACAGCACTCAGGTTTCTTTGTGGACCATTAACCACCTCCAATAATCGCATCCACGTTTTCCAACAGAAGCAGCTTAATGAGAAGAGCATCCATCAACTCCCAAGCTCAAGAAAGAATCACTGACTCCCATAATAGTGAAACCTAAATTACAGTATGCCACCAGAAGCAAAAACTTGGCAACAGACTTGCTCTAGATTTCATTAGTTTTGCAAATGGCTTTTGCTTTTTCATTTCAGAACCCATCCACTTCCATCTTCACTTGCACACACCTTTTAGGGTGTGGAAAATGCTTCTGCAATGGAGTATTGCCTCACAGTTGTTTCATAGTTTAAGGTACTCCACAGCAGAAATGGAAAACAAACTGGTCCTTGTTGAATGCATAAAGGATGAATTTTTTGCTAGAGTTCAAGCACTTGAGTCTATCAGGTTTTCCCTGAAAAAGATCTGCCAACCAGCACACACACAATAAGGAAAGTTTTTTTTAACCTGCTATTAATCAGACAGCATAAATCCTATGCTTTGATTTCAAAGCTGTTGAGATACAGTTTGACTGCCATTTCACTATGATATGCTTCTCAATTCAACTGCAGATTCAAGAGATTGAAAAAGAAATTCTGACACTTACAAAGAAATGTTGTATAAAAGCCACGTCTTTTGAAAGTGAGTGTACATGTGCATGGAGAGTAGAATTAAGAATCTCCCTGAAACTCCTCCAAAACTCTTATCCAAACAAGTGACCTTTTTGAAGCTCTCGGGTGATTATTCTCCAAAGATCCAACTGTCATGTTCAAGCTTACGTTACTGACTTTAAATAATGGAAGCAGACATGCTCAGGAGATAATATCAATAATTAAAAAGAAGGTTTTTACGTGCTAATACACTTCAAATGGATGACAGCACTGGCAACCTATTCTGGCACGACAGGCTGTAAAACGCAAACAATCATCCTCATAGGAAGTCAGCAGGCTTTTCTTTCTTACCTCACTTTTTCCATCTAAAAAATTAGTATGAAGTCAGAATGTGTCTGCATCGTGTTCATGTAATACACTTAACAAGTCATCTAATTATTTTGCATAGTGGTTTAAATTCAGAGCATTCCTAGATCATGACACATTTACTAAATTAACAATCATTTGATAAGAGTGGACAAAATAAGTAAACAGATAAAAACTATTCACGTCTGTTCACTCTGCATTAAAAAAAAAAAAAAAAGAAAATAATTAAAGCTCTACTAATCCAAGTAGAAATAATCCCAGCATATTCCCTAAACAAAAATTGATCAGGCAAAGTCTTTCCAATTATTAGAGCAAGGAACACAAGACAAGAGAAGAAAGTATGCATAAATTTGTACTTTTTTCCCTGCAGATTATTCCAATATTGCATTCTTTGTCAATATGATTTTAACAAATAACTGCCTTATTCCCAATAAAAACCTATAAACTACCAGAAATGTTATGTCTGAATGCCAGTGAGTGGAAGAACATCCTGGCTGACACACCGTTGTCTGTACACCTGTGCAAACAAGGACTACCTACAGACTCTCACAAGGAGATGCTCAATTTTTATGTCCCTGTAACTCTTCACAAGTTCATTTACTAGGCAGGGGGGTAATTTTTCTTTTTCTTTTTTTCCTCTTTTTAAATGGAAACAAAATGGGACAGAAGGAGAAGGTGGAAGAAAATGAGAAACACAAAGGCGTCAAGTGAAACAATCAAGGGATTCACCAAGTATAGATGATTCATGTGCATTGTAAGGCACATGAATAGCACCCAATTATTTATTACTCATGTATTCTGAGTATATGTCAGTAAAAGGTGGAGTCTTCTGCATACCTCACCACAAGGCAATGATTTTTCCCAGAAGATAATGAATCATTTTCACACTCTCTAAAATGCAATGAGTTCAAAATGGGGGAAACATTTGTTCCATTTGTCCTTTTTAGTAGTTTACGTGCAAGCAAACTTCAAAAGTTGGAAAGTGAGAATCCCCTCCCCACTTCCTCCCCATACTTTCTGAATCATCATGCTGTCTCTTTCCCAGTTGTTAATGGCTCAATTTCCACACATCAAAACAAAAACCTTCCAAAAGCCCCTCAAATATTTGAGGGTTCACTGCTGCCTTCACAGTCAGAAAATAACCAATTTTCAAGAGCTGTCATTCATGAAAAAAACTATGTCCTTTCCCAACCCAAAAGCTCAACCCATGTATAATTGTTTTCAGCAGGATGTTCATCCTGTCATTTTTTGAAACATTGATAGCATGATCAATTAAATCTCCATCTTATTTTTTTTGTATTAAGAAAACACAAACTTTATGAGTTGGAAAATGGTGAAGAGAATTGCATTAGAAGAGCTGTTTTAAAACTAGTATTTTTCTGGGTAAAACACAAAACCAAACACGTTGTTTCCACACTTCTTGTCAACTTCCCATCACGTACTTCTTCAGAGATGACACACCACTTGACCAGTGCTTTCCAGTTCTTAGGTTATATATTTCCCACTGCTGTCAGTAACTGTCAAGCTCGGGCTGCACACTCCCCCCAGGAATATCTGGTTAATTTCTGGTCATAACATTTTCCTATCACCTGTATTTTGAAGTTAACATTACATGAGGGTTTTAATTTAAAATCTCTTCACACTTGGGAGAAACAGATGCCTTGAAATATCTGGATTTTTGAGGGGAAAAAAAAAAAAGTTAGAAGAACTGGAAACCTACAGGTCAAGGTGGAAAGAAAAATAAATTTTTCTCCAACAGCTAAGTCACTTGATGTTTCCAAAGGGTCCCTCCAGCGCTCCCAGCCACACTGTTTTGGTTGCTAATGCACCCAGAACACTGCAGGTGGTCTGGGTGCATTAGGAAGAGCATTGCCAGCAGGTGGAGGGAGGAGATCCTGCCCCTCTACTCAGCCCTGGGGTGGCCACATCTGCAGTGCTGTGTCCAGTTCTGGGCTCCTCAGTACAAGAGACTGAGAGCTCCTGGAGCACATAGAACAGAGGCTACAAAGATCATTAGGGGACTGGTGCCTCTCTCTCATGGGCAAAGGCTGAGGGTGCTGGGCCTGTTCAGCCTCCAGAGATGACCAAGAGAGCATCTCAGTGTGTGTTAGTATATGAAGGAAAGCTATCAAGAGAGTGGATCCAGGCTCTTGTCAGTGGTGCCCAGCAATAGGATAAGAGGCAATGGGCAGAAACCGATGCACAGGAAGTACCACCTGGACATAAGAAAGAACTCCTTTACTGTGCAGATGACCAAGTATTGGAACAGGTAGCCCAGAGAGGTTATGGAGTCTCCTTCCTTGAAGATCCATCTGGACACAATCCTGTGCAATGGGCTCTGGGATTACCCTGCTTGAGCAGGGAGTTTGGACCAGATGACCCATTGTGGTCCCTTCCAATCTGACCCATTTGGTGATTTTGTGACCAACTTTATTAGAAGTTCCACAGTTCCAAAGCAGAAACAAATAGCACCCGAATAAATTTTCTTTCTCACAAAGGCCCCTGATACCTGACCTTAATCATACTTAAAATTCCAAAAGAGGCATCTAATTTTTCTATAATTAAGAAAAAAAGACTCAGTTTGTAAAAAAATAGTGTTAAGAACTTTTCATAAACATTTCCCTTTTACTAGAAATCATTCTCTACTACCTTAAGGGAAAAACCCTAATCTTTTATGGCTCTCTCATTTAATTGATGATACTAAAAAGATAACGAGTGAAGAAATTATCCAAAGCAGCACAATGCATTTCAAAACAATGCCCTACTCACTTAATTCATTATTTATGCTTTATCAGAATGTGACCATTTAAACCAGACTCTCCAAGAACTACTTTAAAGCTGTCCTACCTGCAGTAGAACATGTATATGTATATGTAAGTACATAAAAATAAAATCTACTTTGCACTGATCAACATAGTACTTTGTGTCTCTTTCTGCTTTGGAAGTTTCCCATCAGCATCGTATTTGAAAGGACTTCTTCCTAACTTGACATACAAAATCTTAAATATAAAACACTGTTCTCAGGCCATTTATTTCTCCATATTAATTCCACTTCAGAACCGGGCTTTATATTTATTGCTGGGCCATCAATGATTTTACTAGTAAGCACAATTACTGAGCAGTAAATGTGAAATAAACTGTTTTGCTGTACAGCTGTGGTCTTAACCCTGGCAGTATTCACTAATTTTCATGGTTTCATTACTGGAGATCCTGGGGTAGTCACAGATTTTCAGGGGTTTAAGCTGTTAGCTCACAACTGGAGGTTAAATTGGAGACACTTATTTTTATCAGAATCAGATTACCACCTTAGCTTAGTCAAGGGTAAACCAAACAAACACACCACACACCAAGCACATAGACAAATGGATTCCCATGGGATAAAAGCAAGCGTGAGCTTGCTTACACAAACTTCGGCATTTACTAGGGGGTAGGAGCACACACAGCAACAGTTGCCATGGAATAGGAAGTGTAGCTAATTCACAGCTATTATTTATTACTCAGCACAAACTCCCTTGGCTGCCCACACACTCTGGGCAATGCTACACTGGTTTGCCCCAGCAGACGGTGAGTGCCCATGGTGCTCGTGGTGTTCCAGCTTCGGTTTCCCAAATTAGTGGTTCTACTCACAACAGGAGTTGAGTTCAGAGCAGCCCTGCAGCACTTTCTGGCAGCCCTACCTGAAGCCCTGCAGATGATCTGTTTATGGAGAGAGGAAGGGATTTCCTACTCACAAATTGAAGGGAAACACATTTCCAAGCCTCAAGAGCCACTCACTTAAATTACAGCCTCGTCATCGAGGAGGAGGGTAGAGTGCAAACACAGCTATTAAGCAGCTTCAATGTTAATAAAATTAAATGGCTTTAAATAGAACATCTGGCATCAGCTGTTTCCATAAGCTGTTTTTATTTAAGTTTCCACCATAAAATACTGGACTTCTCAGCTATTTTCACATGTAAACCTGAATGCCAAATTTGGCTATCTTTTAAAAAAGTCCAAGGAAAAACTGTAAGAATTATTCACACGCTTTTTGGTTTGGCACTTTATTTGGTATGTAACAGGCTGGGACAGAGCTAAGAACAACAGTATTTTTGCAATACATTTTGCAGTGGAAATTATTTTTTAATAAAAGCACTCTTACTGCGCTCATTCGCCAGCAGTAATCACTAAATTCAAAAATAGCAAATTTTCAAATGTTTTCACAGGTACCTTGGTACAGACGTATATTTTTCCCTTTAAAACTGAGTAAACTCTGGGGCAAAATGGGAGAGAAAGAAACACAGCTGCTGCAATATTGATAAACAAAAGCTGTAAAATCATGGGTCCAGCTCTTAAAAAAATCCAACATTTAAACACCCTCACCAAAAAAACACCCACAAAAAAATCCCATAGGGCAAAACCAGACCACAGAACACTTCAGAACTTGGTATTTGCGGTGCTGTCTTACACCTCCAAATGCCACCATGAGCTTTGGACACTACTCTCAGGCACATGGATTAAGAGCACTGTGCGCCTTCAAATTCCTAAGTGTCGACTCCAAGGGCACCTCTGACCTGCCCCAGTCACATCTACCAACCCCAGGCTCCTGCCCACTCCAAATCAAAATCACACAGAGGGTAAAGAGCTTGTGAAGCCTCCTTGTCCAAGCCAAGGGATCCACTGCTATGGATGTTGGTGCTTTCTCAATTGGAAGGAGTGTGGTACAGTTTCCAAGACAGGGTACTTGGAGAAGAGCAAAACTCAGCTTCCCTTTGAAGGACATTTTCAGCGCATCCATCAAAGTTAGCACTATCCAGTATTGCAACTTTTTTTTTGTAGGCTACTTGCCTGAAGGTTCTCCATCTAGACTGGAATGAAGCTGTAAGGGGCACAGACTGCAACCCCCATCTGACATCCTCAGATTTCAACTACACACAGTAAATTGTGATCACTCTAATTTCTGTGCTGTCACACTCCAGACCCCTCCTAGGCAGCACACACCAAAACTGGGCACCACAGGTGCTTTTCAAAATCTCACATACACCTTGCATTTTGTGTCTTTTGGTGCAAGCAAAGTGGCTTCCAGTCTCTGACCTCAATATATGCAGAAGAGATTTACCTCTATACCAGTGAATCAGCATTAAAGCTGAAACTACGTAAGAAAACAAGCCTTGGCCTGCAGTAAAATTTGCTAAGTTATTTTGAACAGGCTTGTTTTCTAAATAGATTTTATATTCACAAATCAGTATTCATTTTTTAACTACAAAAGTAGTAGCATTTTACTATTATAGGAACCTTAATTTGTCAAAAATTTCTCCACAAGATACTGTGTCAAGGAGATCCACTGACAAGAAATCCTTATCTCATAACTGGTGAATAATTTTCATGGTGTAGCTTTCAACTGTTAATTGCCTCCATCCTTTCAGAACACATCCCTCAAAGTCACATGTCTCATTTCTCAAGCCTACAAAATATATGCACATTTGTGTAATTATTTTGATTACATGCTCTGGAAGCAGGAATGCTCAGAGATGCCTTGCCAATTGTTATGTGCAAGGAAACCTCATGGGACCAGTAATTTTATTTCATTTTGCTGTCAATGGTTATTTCAAGATAACTGTGAAAATAAATTATTACAGTTCCACCTAGAGATTATTTTCACTATTTTACCTAATTATATCTTTACATAAACAAAATTATATCAGGAGCAAGAAGCTAAAAAGCTGCATGAAGTTTTGAAAATATAGCTAGTAATAGTTATTGCCCTCAATCTTTGTGAGGTAATTAAGAACAGCATCAACTTATTTATCCATAAAAAACAATGAATTTCTTTAAGAATAAGAAATTTTAATGCGTATCACCACTTATTCTGCTAAATATCCACTTCAAAATGTGGTTCAACATCTCAATCTGATACATTTTAGAATTTAATACTGCTACCCTGTAGAAATTCTTATGCCTTCCAAAAATTACCAAAACCTCTCAACTCAGGTTTTTTTTACTTTGATGTTTCTAGGGAGCTGTTTTCATTGGGGTTTTTTCTTGCTTTGTTGCATGTTTCTTATTGTGACCATCAATTGCATTTTTCAGATTCAGCATTTCATCAGACCTAATAGCTAAATATCACAGAAATCAAAATATTTAGGTGGACTAATATATTCTTCACAACATGAGGTAAATAACATCAATAGGCAGTCACAGTCTCCTGTTTGTGGTAACACAATGACAATCTTTCCCTGGTACCTCCCTTATTTTTCTTGTTGTTGGCACTGAGAAACATCAAAATGACATCAAAATAAAACACAAAAAGAAAGCTATCAGAAGTTGAGAGCATTTTCTACTCATGAACAAACACAAATACATTCTGTGTAATAGAAAATCAGCATAGAATCTGCTAGATTTCAGTAGTGCTTCAAGAAATAAGCCATACCATTTTTGTAAGACAAAAACTAAATTAACTCTCAAATGCATCCCCAACTTCCTTAGGTAAACAAGTGACAAAAGGTTTTCATTCTCACAATTGTGCTATTTGCAAAGTTTAAGTGGGAAACGGTACATAAGCAGGAAAAGAATGTTAGAGATCCTTGCCAGACTCCATTGCCTCCAACAGATTCTGAATCAAGCCCAGAATGAACAGCACCATCAAGAGGGAAAAAGGTCTGTCATGAAGCTCACCCAGCCACAACTGCTTGAGATAGGCTGTCTATAAGGAATGCAAAAACAGTGCTGAAGCCATTTATCAGAAGTACTTTAAAAGAATCCCAGCTGAACAGAAGCCTTTAAAACGTATTCCCTGAAGAAATTGTCATTACTCATAGCATACTGCCCAAAGAAACTCATGTTCTGCATTTTAAGACTGTGTTTCCTTGCGGGCTACCATAAGGGCCTGTTAAGACAAATCCACAAAGAGAGCTTGAGCAATTAAATAGTAATTTAAACACATCAGTTTCTTGATGATTCTTGATTTCTCTGTAAAACCTCAAGGAAGCCAAGGAAAGGTGCTTTACCTGTCACCAACACCTTAAAGCAGCCAGACCACCTAAACAACCTCCGCTGTGTGCTATCCCACACAATTCAGCATCCACAAAGTAACTTGAGTTGGAAGCAAGAGAAAACAGCTAAGCAACCCAACAAGCAAGTGAGCCATAAGCACAATTCTGACTTGAAAAGAAAGGTCATTTCCCTACATTCCCCTATTGACCCTTTTGCTAGTTGCAACACCTTCTGCAGTGTCAGCCTCACTATTTGGCCAGATGTTCATGCTGGCTCTCCCAAAACCAGCTCCCTGATTCTCCTGAATCTCACAGCTATTCTCAAGGGTGCAAATGGCAGCAGGTAAAGTTGTGGAGACTTCAAAGCAGTCCAATCCTCACCCATGTTTTAGTCAGTGCTCCAGGGTACAAAGCCATATGGGTTGGCATTTCTCCTCCACTAGATAGAAGTTTTGATTCTGCTGGAGTGGACAGCAACTAGCAAAAGCCTCTTTTCACGATATTCAGTAACAGAACAGCATTCACTTGAAACTGCATCAGCTCATATGTTTCCTATACAGCTTATTACAGATACACATTATAAACCTCCAGCAACTGCCACCATTCCCTTCTTTCCTTTTGAAGAAAAATCCTTCATGTTTTCTGCTTGCTAATCCAATCCCTTCCAGGGAAAACAAATACCTACAGCCTCTCAAACAAATCAAAATTTTTAAGACTTTGCTTTCTGCTTGTTTTATTTCTAAGTCTCCTTTCAACAGTGTTTAAAAAGAAAGATCTTCAATATTTTTCCAGGATGAACAGGAACTTTTGGCAAAAATGCTGAAAACAGCCAGAATACAGGACATTCTGGCCACTTTGAGTAGGAGTTTCCACAGCTAGAGTTCTAAAATTTTAAAAATGTCATAAATATCCAGCTACTAAAGCCTTCATTCAGAGTTCAGCAAGCTTCAGTGACCCTGATGAGCACAGCAGCTTTGGCGTGGCAGAAAGGCAGGTCCTAAGGTAGCCTAATCTCAGAAAATTAAAAGCTTTGAAGATTAAGAGCAGGACCTTGAAATGACCCAGACAGAAAAAGAGAGAGACTAAATGGTTTCTGCAGGCAGTCCCTCCCTGACAGCAGACTGCTGTTAAACTCCCAAGGTCTGAAGCCAGAAGCTCCAGCACAGGAGCACTCCAGCTCAGTGTTTTGTTCTCAGAACTGCAAGGCCCAAAAACTGAGTTTATTTTGCTAGAAATACAGCACAAAGAAAGACACTAAGCACTACTGACTGCATTCGCTACCCTATGTCTAGAATATTCCATTTTTCTGAATAACATCACATAAGCTGCATTTACCATTAAGTCCACTGGAGAAGCTCATCCCACATGCTTCCAAAGCTCTGGTGGTCCTTTTCTTCTCTCACAAAACACGGACAAAAATGAAATGCAGAAATCCATCTGAATCCTCACCACTACAAACTCCAAGCACCAGTTCTGCATTTTTGTTTTGTTGTTTTTTGGATTTTTTTTCCCAGGATAGCCACCACAGAGAAAATTATAATTGTGTTTCAGGAACAATTCCTATCATTGATTTTACATGGCAAAACGAAGCATAAAAATAAAACAAGGTGGACAGTAGCTTGCCATTTCAAAAGCAAAGTCTGGCAGGAAAAGCATCAAATGGTCTCACTTCTGAGATTATTTGGCAGTGTCAATTTTCTACTGTGGGTTCTTTAAAGTAGTGAAGTTCAAATTACCAGAATTATCACAGACACCAATGGAAGGGAAAAATTGTGACAAATTTAGAATTTATTGCCACAAAAAAAATCCTTTACATTACTTGCTTTCAACTCATCATAAAGTTAGCTGGAAATATAACTTGTTTGTTGCAGCAATTTTTATCACCTATGCAAAAAACTGAAGGCTGTATCAACTTTGGCACTCAATACGCCTGTTGCACAGGAAAGGAGGCTCAGTTCAGCTTGTATTGGCTACTCTGTCTATCAATGAACTCTCTAACTGTTTTCTAACAGAACTGTTTTTATCTTGTAATGATTATAAAACATGCCCCAGACGGGTACTTGTGAATAAGACATACACAAATGCACACATGTGAATATCTGGAAAATATAATTTAAAATTCTTCTCCACATAAAATAATTTTCAGTTCAAATTTTTAAGGCATATTCATCAAAGGCAAGACAGCTATCAGAAGTGGAGAAGGAGTATAAGCAAAAGGGCTGCATCTCCTACTGTTAAACTCTGACCAACTCAAAATTCAGTTAAACACACCCATAAAATAATCATAACTATCCAGTCCAATATAGTAACCAGAAAGACAAAAATAGATCTAAACTTTCTGTTAATTTCATATCTTAAGTAAGACAGTCACCTGGAAGGTCCAGAAAAGCAAAATTCTTCAAAAATGCTATTCTCCTATGTGCATTTACCCAAACACACTGATGCTAACTTTTGCTTTCACTTTCAGTTCTCAAAGAGATGATTATGGAAAGCTGTGTCATAGCAATCCATGCATGCCAGCAATAACTAGGTAAGAAAAAAAAAAAAAAAAAAAAAAGCAAGAGAGGAGAACATTCAAAAACAGCCTGCAGCCCCCATCCTTTAGACTGGGATTCAATTCCAGGAATAAAATAAGTCAATTCCAGGAATAAAAAAAGAAACAAATACAGTTCTTTTCTTCAAAACTATAAATGAAGGACTTAACTATCAAGGCAAAATAAATTCAGTTTATAACTTCATGAACATCACCTCAATATAATCCTCCACATGACTATTTTCATAAGAAAGATGTCCGAATTCTCCAAATAAACCATCCTCATTTATCAAGTTTCAAAGAACTGTAAAATCTTATTAGACTAATCAAGATATTCATATTCACAGATTTATTTACAATATGTCATATTTTAGAGAAACTGTAAGTGTGAACGTAGGGAGGAGTCAAAATTATTAATCATACAAAGGGAAAGACATACAGGCATACAAGGGAAAGATTTTTATCTTTTCTGTTCCTATGCTGACCTGAATACATGAAGTTAACCACATGCTTATTTATAAAAATTTAGTAAACCTTTACTTACCCAGCGTCTTCCTGGAAGCCTTCTAATTCATCTCTTTGCTCTGCTAGGGTGGATTCTAGATCCAGATAGGTACCATTATGAGACAATTGCAGGGTGCAGTCATCAAGCTGTAGAACAAAATTCAGACCATTAGGTTAGAGCAGTCTTTCTCTCTAACACACCTCTAACATTGCCTTCCCATTTTCCAGGTCCCCAGACAAGATCTCCCTAAAACAAACAATAGGTTAGGAGTAACTAAGAAATTTTTTGGCAATTTACGCAATCCCAAACCCACACTCCCTAGACCATGCTTGCTCACAACAATATCAACACAACTAACAAACACAGTGAAATTTATTAGAACATAAGAAGATTAGAGGACTTTAGCAAAGTGTCTTTAAAATGCAATACAGAAAGGAAAGTTAATTTCAATATCTATCTAGGATATAAATTACTGTTCTCTGTTCTTACAGTACAGTTGTAAGTAGAGTTTCTGAGCCTCTGGATAAAGATAGAAGGAAGAAAGCTGTTTTGTGAGCTACTGAATGGCCACTGTAAGGACAGATATAGCCAAGGGACAGTGCACTGGGTGGGGGGAGCACTGGAAACCTGTGCCAGCTTCCTGCAAAGGCACTGAGATAATCAAGGACCAGATCTGAAAGCTGTAATCCGCCCACAATGGTGCTTAGAGGGAGGGAGGGAGAAATTAATAAACTATCTTCATTTCTTTTCTGTCTTCCCTCATCTTCCCCATCATTAATTGTTGAAGCTGCTGTTAAAAAGAGACAGATTTGACCCAAGTTACAAAAGAAATTTTCTGGGGTTTTATTTGCAGGGTGCTCATCACAATAGAAGATCTAGGATGAAGCATCCCAATACTCTGGCTAACTCATTGACCAGAAATACAAAGTAATTACCAATTGAGAGAGAAAACTAAAGAAGCTGGAAGAAGAGCTAGAAAGGAACATGAGCTTCTCTCTCACTATGACATAACTCAGGGTCAAATAAATAATGAGTGAAAAAAGCCTTCCCAGGGCAGGAGAACAAGACAATATTTACCAAGGGGCAAGTGAATGTATATGGTTGTCCTGTCTCACCACTAGGGAGGTGACCATCTGCTCAGAGAATCCAGTCCAGAAGCATAAAAATAGATATCAGTGAGCCCAGTTGAATACGCTGCTGGGACCTTCATGAGCATCACTGCACTGGGGGTCCTTTTATAACTGCTTCCAAGCTCACAAATATAGTAATATCTACTATATTTGTAGATATCTACAGAAATATCTACTCTAGATGTGTTGAGCTACTAGATACAAAATCCAGTCTGACAGCCAAACAGAACAGAGAACCATCAAGGGTGGAGAAGGCCTCTACGTTCATTGAGTGTCACTGTCACCCAGCACCACCATGTTGACCACCAGAGCATGTTCCTCCATGCCACATCCACATGTCTCTTGAACACTGCAAGGATGGCAATTCCACCACTTCCCTGAAGAGCCTGTTCCAACCTGGCAACTCTTTCAGTGAAGAAATTTTTTCTAATATCCAATCTAAACCTCTTCATGTGCAACTTGATGCATTTCCTCTTGTCACAATCATAGAATGGTTTGGGTTGGAAGGAACCTTAAACACCACCTAATTCCAGCCCCCTATGTCATAGTTGTCCTGCTGCACAATGGGTTCCAGTTCCTCCTGTTTGTTGCCCATGCTGCCTATGTGTAGATGGACTTCATTTGGGTGATCTATCAAGCTGCCTTTTCAGAGGAAGAAGCTCCAATTCCTTCTTGAGCATTCCCAGGTGCCTCTGCAGTTTCTAGCACATCAATAACCCTTGCTGCTGCATGGATCTCTACCCCCTACACTAAGGAGACAGCAGAGCAAAGGGCCTCATTAGCACACTGTCTCTCAGTGGCATGCTGCCTCCAGGTCTGTCTTCAGTGTAGTGATTTTATCCCCTCACCCCTCCAAATCTTATTTAAAACTCTCACTGATTGGGACCTGCTAACTCCTGTGCAAAGACCCTTTCCCTCTTTGAGACACATGTACTCTGTCTCCTGCCAGAAGGCTCGGCATCATGATCAAAGAACCCAAAATGAAGAGGTTTCTTTCCTCTGGATTTAGTAAAAACAAACTGACAGATGCTTTGCAGGCCTCTGCCTACCAAAAGGCAACCACGGCAATGGTGGTGTAACCATACATCCCTACTGCAAAAGCCACTTTGAGAAGAGTCATATATTCAACACCATACTTTATGCCAAACTTCTGTCACAGGTGGCAGCCAATGACTCTCTGAAGGGGTAAGGAGGGGTCTGAAACAGCCAGTGACTCAAGGAAAGGAAATTACCACCCTTTATCACTTCCATGGATTTTTCTTTCTGGTCTTTTTAATACTTAGAAAGAAAATCAATTATAATCTATCCTTGATAAATTACCTCTTTTATTTTCCCATCCAAATTTTGATTCTCAGTACTGTTCAGGAAAAGCATAATAAGCAGCCACAAGTCTTATCTGGCAGTCAATACTTAAAGTCAGTTTCCTGCCACTGATTTATATACAAGAAAGGAAGACAAATAGCGTATTCTGGATTAGCTGCAGTGGAAACACTGTAGAAAATCTCATTTACAACTAGTGATAGAATGTGACTTTTGCAATTTGAAAAAAAAAAATTCAACCTCTGGAGAAAAGGTAGAGAGAGGAGGTCAAGTATTTCAAACTTGTTCCATTTTTTTTTGCCTTTCCTTTTTTTGATTTTTCCCTGGTGAAGGAGTAAACCATGAAATAAGGTGACATAAGATTTTACTCTGATTCCTAGAGATTAAAGAAAGCAAAGAACCTTCAAGTGCAAGATATTAAAAATATGACAGTGCTGCTATTCTGTCTCTTTCCAGTTACAAAGGATATTATTAACCTGTGTTAATTCAACACACACCCTTCAGAGAAGAAAGACTAAATACTACTCTGGGAAACTTTTTCCAAGTAGTTCAGGGTATGTAATGAAATGCTAATTTATTCAAAGTAATGCCAAAAGGCAAACTACTAATTAGATAAATGTTGTGCTGTTACTATGGAGATTAGGAGATTTGCCCACAATTTCCATTTATACTGCATAATTAGAGAAAAAAAGTTGTGCTTTACTAATATCTTGTGACTTTAGTGTACAAAAAGCACTATGGGAACAGGAAGTTCTTAATGGATAAAATAAATAAGAATAATACATTGTACCTATGTTCATCTCATTTTCATAGTTTCAGCTGAACATGGTATTCATTCAGGCTTTAAGGCACTGTACATTGCATGCTGTATTTGTTAATAGGAGTTATGGTTATGGGAGAAATGGCAATATCTTATTTCCATTACTTAATGCTGAGTCTTGCCAAAAAGTTGGGAGGTTTTTATTCTTTTTCATGTATACACACAAAGATGAAAGTGATCAAAATAACACTTTAAAAATTAAGTGTTAAGGCCATGTACTTTTGAAATCCTCCTTATATAGGATAACTTTCCTACTCTGCCTCCAGCTTCACTTGTACACATACATTACATGCAGAATACAAAAAGAGAAGCCACTTCATGAATTATTTTTAATTATTAAATTGCCTGCATTTTTCGACACAAAGGATGGTTGATCTTCTCTCATTAGTGCTTATTAGTAACAATATAGAATGCTGGTCCCTCCCCCTCTGCTCAATGTTAATCCCATGCTTATCTGCTATACATCACTTCTCCTGTCTCTGGAGACTGTCACAAATAGCCCCATCTAGTTCATTCATTACATGCTTCTCCCACTGATCATAATTCACATTGAAATCCTTATTAAAAAACCTCTTAGGAAAATCAAAAGGCAGAAATCATACAAACAATCTTTTAAAGAATATTTAACTGAGCTGTTTTACATCATCATGAATGAGACTTCTATTCAGCTTTTTAGAAATTATTTTATTTAACCTTTTTCTTCATCATTTTCTTTAACCATTCAGTCAGTATTCCTTACTAGTCCCAAAATTCTGACCTGCATTTTGTTATTAAACACCATAATTAATTTATATTACTGCCAAAAGGTGAGATTCTCCAAGACCTATTCAAAGCTTACAAAACTGTTTGTTCTAAAAATCTCTAACCCACCCCTTTAAATCATTTATCATTTTTTGTATCACACTTTACTATATTGCCAAGAAGACCCAAAAGGTTGATATAAGTCATTTAAATGGAACTCATCCCATAGGCTTTTCCATACTTTCCTATAATCCCATTAAAAGAATACTACCAGTATCACATAACCATAAATAGAAATAAGCATCATCAAATGGGACAAAAATAATGCTACTTCTCTGAATCAAACACAGGGTTACTCCATCATCAGTCTTCTGCAAGATTTAAAGGTTTTTGATTTTAATATAAGCCTTAAATTGTATCATAAAGCTATTAAAAACCCCTATGTGCTCATTTCAATTACATTCTTATCTTCATAAATGAACAGTTTATTTGGAAAACGTTCATGGTATATTTTTGAATCCTTATGGAAAGTTATGAAATCTCTTGTCTCTACAAGGAGTGGGACTACCTAAGACTAGTCTCATTCACAAAAGTGAAGAAACAAAAACACATGTAACAGTCAACAAAGTAAGTGCTTTAGTCAGAATCACCAGCTGTGGATAGTCAGACCTGTCCACTGGGTTTACAGGAAGGAAGCAAAGAAATTAGGACTGCCTTTATGCAGGTCTTCCTAATTAAAAATGTAACTGATGTCTTAATTATCATCTTCAGTTTCATACTGAAATGGTAAGATCTGTACTCTGTCATGGAAAAAATCAGTATCAAGAAGTAGTAGTTGCATAGGTGCTGATTCATAGCTGTCTTTTTGGACAAGAGGAGAACCTGGAAAAGGCTTCTTAAGCAGCACTGACCTCACTAGCTACCCACTGATTTTCCATAACTGACCAGAAACATAGAAACAGTGAGACAACCAGATACTTGTGTACAACAGCCTGAAATGCAAGTAGAGGTGCTAAATTTAAAAAACACTCTTTCTGTAATAAACAGCTCTTTCTGTAATAAAAGTTCCAGAAGAAGAACAGAGAGATTTTTTAACTTTTTCAGATTGTAGCTGGTATCCACACAGTGCTAACTGATCCACACCACCCAAACAACTACAGTACCTATGCTGCAAAACTAGCACAAATGGAAAACCATGAAAGCACCATGCACACAAACCTAAACACCATCCGAACAGTTCCATATGAATATATATAAATGGGTTATACATGCATTTTAGATATTTTCCCCTGCACTTTAAAAAAAACCCACCAATTGTCTAAATTTGACAGACACATCCAGACACATCAAAAACAGCTGAAGAGGAAGAACATAAAAAGATCCTAAGATTACAAACAATATTTAGACTTATATATTTATGCCTACATTGGGTAAAGCTTCAGCTAGAGAAGTTGAGCGCAATTCATAATGCAAAAGCAAACGAACATTTGATTAAAAAGCTAAAATGTGAGAATATTTAAAAGGAGAGCTTCCTTCATCTTTTGCCATTTCCCCCATTACAGAGTGAAACTGTACCACAGAAAAGGACAGAGGTATCCTGGCTTCAGTTATTACCAGTCACATGCATAACAAGGACAGAGCTGCAGAGCTTGGTGCTGGCCCTAATTCAAAGGTCACTCCCACCTCATCAGCACATATTGCTACCAAGAGCCCTCAGCAGCAATACACTCATTTGCAAAGTGAACACATACAGGTTGGAGGAAGCTAAGCAACCCACTCATGCAAGTGCTCCCTATAGGCTACCAGTAAATCAAGAACATAGGGCAGAAGCTCAGTTTGTCATCTTCTGTCTCAGGTAACTTTATCTGGCTAGTAGTGGCTAGTCCCTCATCCTGTGGGGCCAAAATAGTTCATATTACAAGACTATCAAGCTTAAGAAGACTCAAAATAGATAACTAGTAGTACACCAGTGATGATTTTTTTTCTCATTTCAAGCACTGACCCACAGAAAGAGGTAACATCCAATTTTCTTTATAAGGAAGTTCTTACGCAAGAGGAAAGCTCATTTTTTCTTTTGAATTTTACTGTTGAAGTACATCACCAAAAGGAGCAAAGGACAGCAGGGGAAAAAAAAAGAGCAGTAAGAAGAGGTATTTACCAGCCAGTTAGCTGACATTGCTTTCAGAAACTAGTTAAGTAACAGAAATACAAGTAAATAAACAAAGTGCATTTAATTATTATTTTCATCTACCACCTTTAGCTTCCTACAATCCAAGAGAAATACCAAGAAACCAAGCATGAGGGATGTGAGGAGAGAAGAACAGAGCAACTCCTATGTCCACACAGACTGAGGACTGCTGCACTCCTCACGCACCCTTGCAAGGCTCCATGCACACACCAGTCTCCTCACCCAAGGAGCTCACTGGACATGTAATTCAATGAAAAGTCAACACATATTTTACTATGCCAAAATAAACTCCCACAAATCTGTTTTCTCTTCCTCCAGAAGGGTTTGATGCACCAGTATACATCCAAAGTGGACGTTCCTTGGGTTTAATGTCTCTGTCCCATGGCAGCAGTAGGTTGGCAGAGGTTAAGGCAGGGAAATGGCAGATGCACCCTCCTGTCTTTTCAAAAAGGCACAGTAGACCCACAAGTGATTTTCCTCTTCCCTGTTTATTCAAAGACCACAGAGTTAATTTTTTTCAACAAACAATTGTAAGAAATGCTCTTCTCTCACCTCCAATTCCCTGCCCTGAGAATCCATTCAGAAGAATGGAGTTTGAACAAATCTCTCTAAATGGCAAGACCAGCAGATTGAGTGAGGTGATTCTCTACCTGTGCCTGAGACCTCATACTGCACCCAGTTCTGTGGTACTCAGCCTAAGAAAGTTGTGGACCTATCAGAGGATTCCATAGGAAGGCCAAGAAGACGGTCAGAGGGCTGGAGCACCTCAGTCTGGACAAGACTTCAGGGACACTTCATTGAGGCCTCCCAGTACTTGAAGAGTGCTTGAATAAAAGGGAGAGCAGCTTTTTTTATGAGTAGATAGTAAAAGGACAAGGGGGAACAGTTTTGAACATGAGGAAAGATTTAAATTGAATATTAGAAAGAAATTCTTTATTCCGAGTAGTAAGGCACTCTAACAAGTTTCCCAAAGAAGCTGTACATGCGCCATCAACCAAAATGTTCAAGGTTGGACAGCCTTAAGCAACCTAATCTAGTGGGTAGCATTGCTGCCTATGGCAAAGAGTTGGAACTAAATGATCTTGACAATCCCTTCTAACCCAAACAAATCTACGATAAATGCAAACCAAGTGTTACCAAGTTGGCAGCCAGTGTGTGCCAAGATATAGCCAAGTATCCTCTTTATATTACCTTCTATTTAAATAAAAGTAGGCACCCTTCAAAAATGCAGTTCAGACAGTGATCAAGGATTCCATTAATAGAACAAAGGGCCCTACAGTATGAGATGAGGATACACTTGTTTACTGGTGTTAGTACAAATCACCAAAACCTCTCAACTTCGCAGTCACTCGCTGGAATGACAGCCAGCTCTTACCAGATTTCCAGTAATTTGAGCTAGACCCACTGGAGAGATTATTTCGTTCATTTGGTTGTTTCCAAAATTACAGAGAAACAGAATGAGAGAAGGAAAGATTAGAGTAATCCAGTATGAAACCATGGAAATAAAAATCCCTCTTCAATTCTAGCCTTTGGCACAGCCTCTGAAAATCCTTATCTTACTCAAATGTCTTAGCTCATCTTTCATTTAAATATGATTGGGGTAAAATTGTTCTTATTAGTGGTGGTGTGTTCCTTATTCACCTACAGCAGGCTCTGCAGAGTAGGGTTGATGAAAAGCAAATTTTCTTTACTCTCAGTTTTCCCTTTCTAAATCCAAAGCCTTGTTTGGCTTTACACATCACGAGTCTGACACATTCACACACTTGAGCTATGTAGTTCTTAAACACTCTCCCTTCTGGTTCAGCTGTTTCCAACCCAATGGGAATCCTGTTACCAGGGCCAACAAGTCTCAGTTTTCCCTTTGCATTCCCATATCCTCCCTTCTTTAATAAAGCCAATTACTCCTCAGGAAAAAGCAGAAAAAACAGCTCTTCCTACTCACCAGCCCAGAAGTGGTCCATATTTCTATGCATAGAACAACCTGATTGGCAGAAATGAATATTTAATATTCATTAAATATTGCCATCCAAGGCTAAGCTCCACATGAGAATGACCATACTGTTTTCAGAATGTACCACATTCTAATGCTTTTCAAATTTTATTGCAGATCAGCAGATTCAGATTTTCTGCACCTGCACACACACAGAGGTCCTTTGGTAGCACTTTAAAATGTAACACGGTTGCTGTCACTGTTAATTGTCACAGACTTATTAAAAAAATAGCAATGATCTAGTTGCATCCCACAGATCACAGCAAATTCAACAATTATTTCTCTGGCTTCAGTTACTGTTGCAGGAGCCCTCTTGTTGTTAGAGGGTAGAAATGAGCAGAGAGACAGACTTCTTGTTTATCACAGCATGAAAAGGGCCCTGGTTTATTCCCCTTTACAGCTCAGCCATCCTGACTCCAACCATTCACTGACTCCGGCTGCAGCAAGCTCCTACTCCTACTGTGGGTTTCCCTTGCAGCCTCTGACTGCTGGCTGTTTCCTGCTAAACTATGACTGCAGGCATTGGTTTGCAGACTCTGCATGAAGGCTTTTACCCAGCTAGACTATGACTGCAGGTTCCAACAACAGGCTCTAACTGCAGACCCAGACTGACCTCATGGCAGTGACTCTTCCTCCCTAGGATCCCTCTTCTTCATATCCCTCTCAGTCCCACTTCTTCACGGCTCCTCCTCCCTCATAATCCCTCTCACCAGGTAACCCACTCCCTTTTATCACACTTATACAGCTGTGACTCGTCAGGGGCCAGGTTGTATTGGGTAATGATCACAGCTGTTACTTATCAGGGGCAACCTGTATTCCCTTCTCCCACAAGTCACAACCAACTGCTCTCTTACCTCTCCCTTCTCATATGAGTAGGTGCTACCTGGTCTGTGTCACATCATCATCACTTTGGGTAATATGATGGAGAAAGAACAAAGCACCTAGGCCAGGACTGATGCCACACAACCCATCTTAGGTAGAAAGCTTGACATTCATTAGGTAAAAGGAAAGCAAATAATCTGTATGCGAGCCACATGTTAGTGCCCAAAATTAAGTGGACACTAAAAACTACTCTCATTTTCAAGTATGACAGCAGCCCAACACACCATCACTACATTGATCTAAAGGCCCTGTGTGCCAAGTAGCTCCACTCCAATTACTTGAAACAAAGCTATACTCCTTCTCCCATACCTTTCTCCTTTTAAAAGCTAACTTTGTAACTCAAAGTATTTTATAAAAAAACCCTATCCTTTAAAATTCCAACTAAACCAATAGTTCTGTGAGGTCAGAGTTTTAAAAGTAAGGTCAGCCACAGAGGCTATACAGAAGGTCATTTTTAGCAATGGCAACTGTGCCATATTAAGTCGTCCATGCTCATAAATCAGTAGGTTGCCAAATTCTAGCAAATTCACTCTTCCACACTCATTTAGAGGCTGATGGAAGAGCCCTAATAACTTCCTAGATCTTAAACTTTACATTATAAGAAGTAATCCTGCATGTACAACAGTATTCCTGAATTTTTCAGCCCTTTAGGAGTGATTAGCATATCTTGTAAGAGTGGTTATTAATGCTGATGCATGTGTGATTTATTTTTAACAGAGTAATTGCCATTGTCAAAATACTTCATAAACTTCACTCACTTTTCAGAGTTTATGTGCAGTCACATTGACCGAGCCATGCCTCCACACAAAGGATAATCCAAAGGTTTGCAAAACTGGGCCTAGAGACACAGGAGCACAATCACTTTAAAAGGAACTGCTACTCCGATATGGAAATGGGGGTATTTTGAACATAGCCTGCACTCCTAGTCTGAAACAGCAGCTTTTATCTCTGGTCTGGTAGACGCCACAAAATACTCCTGGGGTCAGGTAATACAGGGCATGAAGTGAAACATAAATGCCACATTAGATCCTCAAGAGCCACTGGAAAAACACACTGCCAATAAAAATATTCTGCTGAAATAACAAAGACATTGAAAACAAACACAGAAAGCTGTTATATTAATATTATGGGTTTGACTTAAGAATAACAAAAGGAAGTTCAGAGTTCAAAATTCTGAAACTGCTATTTCAGGGGTCTCAAATACAGACAACACCACAGTGAATACAGAGTGAGTGGATGCCTACCTGTTGCTATTCTTGGGCAGCTTCGTCACCAACTCTCAGACCTTTTGCTTTGTGATTCCCTTTAACACAGTGCTCCCCAGGGAATAATTTAGAATTCATTACAGTATCTGTGTGAAAGTGTGACACTGTGGCTTCCAACAGCAACCACACAGGCATTGTTAGAATGCTTATGATTGCTCAAAATGTCAATAGTCATGGAACAAGATAGACAAATTCATTTAGTGTTACTGCAATGTTTAATATTAACTAAAAAAAAGCTAACTGAAAAAATTAAAAATAATTGCACTTCTGCATAAAAACCCCTGAAAACAGCATGTGGGATGGGGAACTAACACCTAATTCTACCACTTTAAGTTACTTAAATAGGAGATGACACACAAACCAAACAGGCAACAGAATTCAGCGAAGTCAAATTTAGCCCAAAAAGCTCCATTGCTTTAATCCAAAAAACTACATTTTTCTCACACTAAACATAACAAACCTATAGCATGAGAATAACCTAACCTCTGCATCCATTCAAACTTTTGGCATTTTTCAAAACCCTTTCCCCATCTGTATCCAGCATTTCCTAACTAAGAAGACAAAGAGCTAGCTCTCCTCATCTTCATGATTAAGGACATCTTCAGCTGAACAGAAAGGAGAGAGGCCATAAAAACAGGATTCTTTATTTGAAAGTATATACAGCTTTTTGGATGATACACAGGGGATGCCTACAGCTGAAAAGCTCTCATTAACATTTGGCTAGAATTACTGTGAAGGTATCCAAGGAAATGGAAATAATCTCAAAGAAGGAGATAGGTCAAGAAAAGTGAGAGGAGGCGAGAAAGGATTAGGTTCAATGAAGTTTATCATCTGAGAATCTTTTGTTCAGAGTGTGTGTATCTGTGTGTAGAAGCACTGTGTTAAAATCTCAGAAATAATTCTTTTAAAGGTAAGTAGTAGTCCAAGAAGGCAAAAATGATAACTACTTCATGACAATTCCATCTGTCTTTCATACAACTCTTACTAAAATGAAAACGGAAGTATTTCATATTTGAAAAAGGATTTTTAGAGTCATATAGGAAAATGAACATATCAATTCCAGCCTTTTATTCTTAACACATAACCCTGAGAAAAAAATCTGTCTGTTGATATCCTTCACCTTCTACACAATGATTATACCACTGCTATTCTAACTGAATTTGGGACACCACAGGTTGCTCACTATCCTATTACAAAACTGGACTACTTCAGAACCACGCACACAATTTACAGATATGCAGGAATGCACACGGTAAGCATCTTTGGCTGTGGTGGTTTCACTGCCATAAGTGACTGAACACCTAGTAGACAATGTACCACAAAAAAAAAAAAAAAAAAAAAAAAAACAACCAAGCAATAACACAGTGTGCAGGTAACATTTGCATCTATATGACCCACATCAGCACTCTTTTAAAAATGGTGCAACTGAAATGTCAGTCCTGCAATAAGATGTACTTAAAATCAGTATTTGATAGAAAAGGTTATTTGCATCCATGAGCACTTCTCTATGAAAAATCAAAACTAAGGAAAAATGAGAAAGTAGGGAAAAGATACGAAGCCTTTTGGAAACCTAGAGCAGGAAGCTCCTGGGGGAAAGAAGTCAGTTTCAGAGAAAGAGTAGGGAACTGTTCTGGAACAACAGTAGTTCTACTAAAATTCAGAAACCTTTGAGGGCCAAAAGAGATGGAGAGTTAATAAGAGTCAAAGACTGAGCCAGTAAAAGACATAAGAAGCCCAGGATAAAGTGTCTTGCTATAATCAAACTTTGACTCAGAAGCTTCTGATCAAGTGTCTGAAAGCTAAAAAACCTAACAAAATAATAAAAAGCCTAAAATCTAGCACAAAGCCATAGGTTTAGATAGAAGAAAATACACTAAACATATTCACACAAAGGGTTTGCGTGAAATACCAAAGAAAATGAAGTATGGCAGCACTCTCAAAGAGAACATCATACATTTGTCAACAGAATAATTTTTCAGACATAGCCTGAATCTTGGAGGTTTCAATGAAAGATCTACTCTACTAACAATATTATAATGAGTACAGTCATCAACTCTTCCTAATACTTAGACTGCCTCTTAAAGGCTTTGTGGTTTATAAACCAAACATCAATTGGGATGTCATTAAAAAAGCAAGATTAAAGCTTATGAGAATGAAACCCAATATAAGAACACTGAAAAAATAGGGAAAATACATGTACCCTGCAGACTCTCTTCTTAACATCAAGATTTTATAAAAGTACAAAGGATCTCAAGTCACATTTTCTACCCTTAAGCAGAATTTATTTGGCACTTGTGCTTCTTTTTTTTAAATCAGTCATTTCTTCCTTGTTTGATTAGCTGCCAAGAAGTTTCAACTCTCAGCTTCAGAACAGTTGTCTGGACTGGAACAGGCAAAGAAAAAAAAACCCCTCTGAATAACAGTAAAACAAAAAACCATGCTCTTCAATGCAGTTACAAGTAAAATAATAAGTTTTTGGGGAAAGAATGAATGCAACACTACCAACCATGTCTCAACAATACCCATTCCTTGCTTACACTCTGATCTCCCGGTTTCAAAGTTCATCAAGAAAATAAGTAGAAACAAATGGTTTCAATAATAAATTCCTGACCTATTTTCCTTTATAGTGGACAGACTCTAAAAGATACCATGGAGGACTAGCTGATGCCCTAAGAAAAAAAAAAAAAGACTTGAATAGTGTGGGGAAATAGCAAGCAAGACACCAACAAAAAGAAAGCTAAGCATGCTTTTAGCCTGAAAGAAATGCAAAACTGTTTAAAAGTGAACATTCAAAACAGTACATAATGGTCCAATAAAGCTCACAATTAGAACAAAGCTTAGAGATAAAATCTAGTTAAATACTTTTAGGAATACGAAGATTAATTTTTTGTACTTAAGAGCAAGTAAAACATGTATGTTTCAAGACATCAGCCATTCAATATCTATTATTTAAACTGCTTCATAGGGCGGTAATCAGTATAGGTTATAGACTCATAGGATGGTTTGCATTGTAAAGGACCTTAAACGTCATCTAGATCCACACCCCTGCCATGGGCAGGGACACCTTCAACTGCACCAGGCTGCCCAGATCCCCATCCAACCTGGCCTTAAACACTTCCAGGGATAGCTCATCCACAACTTCTCTGGGCAACCTATCCCACTGCCTCACCACCTTCACTGTAAAGAATTTCTTCCTAATATCCAATCTAAACTTACTCTCTTTCAGTTTAAAGCCATTCTCCCTTGTCCTATCACTATTGGACCTTGGAGAAAGTCCTTGTGCAAGTCTCTTACACCTTGTACAGGTACTGCAAGATGCTACAGGGTCTCTCTACAGACTTTTCTTCCCCAGTCTGAACAACCCCAACTCTCATAGCCTGTCTACAAAGAAGAGGTGCCCCAGCCCTCTAAGCATCTTTGTGGCCCTCCTTTGGACTCTTTCCAACACATCCATGTCTTTCTTATGCTGGCGGGTCCAGACCTGGATGCAGTACTCCAGGTGGGGTCTCACAGGAGCAGGGTCCCTCTGGTTGGCATTCCTTCCCTCCTCATGACACGGCTGGGTGTCATCAGTGAACTTGCTGAGGGTGCACTCGATCCCACTTCCCATGCCACCAACAAAGACACTGAACAGTGATGGTCCCATTATCAACATTTGAGGAACACCGCTTATCACTGGTCTCCACTTGGGCACTGAACCATTGACTGCAACCCTTTGAGCAAGACCACCCAGACACTTTCTTATCCTCTAAGTGGCCTGTCCATCAAATCCACGTCTCTCCAGTTTAGAGAACAGGACTTTGTATGTGACTTTGTTGACTGTTTTGCACAAGTATGGCTAGATGACACCAACTGCTCTTTCCTCACCTACCAACATTAGAACCCCATCACAGAAGGCTACCAAATTTGTCAGGCACAATTTGCCCTTAGTGAAGCCACATTGGTTGTCATCAATGCCCTCATGATTTTCCATGTGCCTCCGCATAATTTCCAGGAGGATGTTCTCCATGATCTTGCTGAGCACCAAGGTAAGGCTGACGGATATGTAGTTCCCTGGGTTATGTTTCCTCATTTTCAAACGGTGAACTTTCACCAAAATGCCTCAGCTTCTCAGATACAATGAACAGTGGTTTAGCAACATCATTGCCAGTTCCACCATGACTCACTAATGTACCTCATTAGGTCCCATGGATTTGCGCACTTTTTGGTTCTTTAGATGGTCTCAAACCTGATCTCCTACAACAGGCAGGTCTTTATTCTCTCAGTGCCTGCCTTTTCCTTTTGCATCCTCGGTGACATGGCTAGAACACTTGTCATTTAAGACCAAGGTAAAGAAGTCATTGAGTACCTCAGTCTTTTCCATATCTTGGGTCTCCAGGTCTCCTGTTTCCTTACATAGAAGGCAAACATTTTCCCTAAACTTCCTTTCATCACTGATGTGTCTGCGGAAGCTTTTGCTGTCCTTGACATTCCCAGCCAGATTTAATTCTGTCAGTGCTTCAGTTTTCCTAACCCAGTTCCTGGCTGCTTGGATGACTTCCTTGTATTCTTCCCAATGTACCTATCCTTGATTCCACCTTCTTTATGCTTGAGTTTGAATTTTTCCAGATGCTTCTTGTTCATCCATGAAGACCTCCTGGTGTTTTTGCCTGATACCCCTTTATTTGGGGATGCATTGCTCCTGAGTTTGAAGAAGGTGAACCTTCAGTATTAACTAGCTTCTCTGGGCTCCTCTTTCTTCCAAGGCTTCATTCCATGATAGCCTGCTGAGCAGCTCCTTGAAGAGGCCAGACTCTGCTCTTCTGAAGTCTAGGGCAGAGAGATTGCTGTGCAACCTCTTGGCTGCCCCAAGGGCCACTGCAGCTGAGGCTGCCCTTGACCTTCACATTCCCCACCAGCCCCTTCTTGTTGGTGAGAACAAAGAGCTTCACAGCACTTCTCCTCAATGGCTTTTCCATCCCTTGGAGAAAGAAGCTACAATTAACACATTCCAGGAACCTTTTGGAGTGCTTCTGCCCCACAGGTTGTCCCTCCAACAGATAATGGGATTATTGAATTCTCCTTTGAGGACCAGGGATTGTGAACATGAGGCTTCTCCTGTCTGTCTACAGAGGACCTCACCTACTTGGTCTTCCTGCTTAGGCAGTCTGTAGCAGACCCCCCACTACAAAGTCCTCCCTTTAATCCTGACCCATGAACCCTGTGTTGTGTCCTCACCCACCCCTAGCCAGAGCTCTATGCACTTCAGCTGGTCATTGACTAGAGGGCAACACCCCCTCCTTGTGTCCCCTGCCTTTCATAAGAAGCCTGGATCCATCCATTTTAGTCACAGGACTCATCCCACCATGTCTTGTGCAAGTGGCCACTCCTGGCTGGTCTTGGCACCTCCCTAGAATTTCCCCATGTCAAGAAACCCCTCCTGTATGTTGCGATCTCCCATTCTGCTGTGGAATGTGCCTGCATCACCTCAGTAATCCCTCTAAACCACCTGGCATTAGCTACTGTAGATCAATGACATCAGTTATCACTTTCTTCTATGTACAAAAGAACTACCAAGTACTTGTATTTTGCTATAAGCATAAAAGTTCCTATAAACCAACCCACTTGGGGCCCTTGTTTTCAGTGCTTGCGGCAGACATTAATAAAAAAAAACAAAAAAACACCAAAAAATCCAAAAAAACAAACAAATCAGAATGACCAAAATAAAGCATAAAGAACAGTTCTGACAGGCTAAATGAGTCAAACCCACTTTCTGGCGGTTTTCAAGTACTGCTTTCTGCAGTACTTGACTGGACTTACAGAAATCTATCCAATTCTAAGTGTATTTGCCTGCAAAAAAAGATACTGGAAATAATCACAGACACCTGCAAGACCTACATATGTACATGGCACCTTTATGTAACTATGTGTCATCATCAGGCAAACTGGAATTTTGTCAGCTTCAGAGCAAACAATCTCATCTGTGTACTCCAGCCCCTGCCCAGCAGTTGCAACTTGTAACATAGATCACTTTGATGACCTACCTCACAACAAATGGTTGGGTTTCCTTGCAATGCAACTGGGCATCAAGCTCTCAAAATAGCCCAGGACCAGCTGTTTGGAAGTGTCTGCTGCAGACTTCCCATCGAACCCATGTATCATGGAACAAGTCTTCTTTAGATAGCTGAGAACAAGCAAGGAAGCGGAAGATGCTATTTTGAAGACTAAACCGTCAAAATTATTTTACAGACATCCAGGGCTATTTTGCAGATCTGGCCCTTAAGGGCGCGCTCATATGAGCTGGCCTAAACCACACAGTTCTTCATTCCCAGATTAATTGATGTAATATTTTGTATCACAGATAAGCCTTCATACCCATGTGGTGGAGTTCAAAGGCTCCTTGCTGCTGCCTGTAACAAAGTAACTTGGAATACCCTATTACATAGAGAATATGCCCTGAGGCTGTATGGATTTATATGGTCTAATATTTCCCAGAAGGTGCAGGAACACCATACTTGCACTTTACAAAACTAGGGACTTCCCAACTTTGTGGGGCAGGACTTCTCTTAATAAAAACAGAAAAGAGAAATTTTTTTAAAAAAAATCCTCAATAAGCATACTGATTACACTGATTTATGATTTTGAGTTAAATGGGAGTGTGGATGTGGTTTATGAAGGGAGCACAGCTGCATGTAGACACCTTTAATACTAAAAGTTGAAAAGAGTTTTAATGTTTTCACATGGAGAAACATGCCCAATACTTGAAGTTTGGAACAAAGCTAGGAGCAAATTTAAAACAGTGGGAAGAATCACACTTCCCACAGCAGAGGCAACCCTACGATGGTTAACCCACAGTCACACAGCAAGCTTCTGGCACATGCAGAAAGAGCAAATGTTCTCCCAAGCCTTAGATCAAGGCATTCATCACAAGCTCATCCCCTTTCCAAGCATGGCCTTTTGATACTTGTTTTGAGGCCCAAAAGTCTCAAAACAAAAGTATATGCTTTCTTCTGACATGAGAATTAATTATATACTACCTTAGACTAAAAAAGGCATCCTGTTAACTAGTAATTATGAATAAAATAGGTTTCCCTTCCATAAAGCAGTTTTAACCTCATTACAAAGTATCTGGTTCAAACAAGATGGCAAGCTCTCCCCTCTGATGAAAACAGCACTAATTTTGAGCAACTAGTATGAAGACATGCCTGTCTCTCACTTTATATATTCTCTCTATAATCACCATACCCATCACTAACTTTAAAAAAACAGTAGCACAGCAATAAAACACAAAAACAAGTAAACAATACATTCAAGAAAAAAAAAAGTCATTAGTCTCTCTCTTCAGAATTGATTTTACCACAAATTACAGCAAGAACTAATTTATTTTCAGAGTGAGCTTAACCACTATTATACCACAATAACATAACAGAACTTTACCTTGGAGCTGTTGTTATTCATCCTTCCAGTTTCATTGACTACAGGCAAATGTCTCACATAGCTCACACTCTCTAGTGGGAGCTAGCTACAATCAAAAACTCTGAAATACGAAGCACAAAGCTCTGTTTTATTCATGGTGCTTTTGTTTGCCAATTAATTTGAAAGCAATTTTCACAGTGGGAAGAGATGCATGGTTTGGTTAAGCTGCCCTGTTAGACTACACAGTAAAAGGAAAGAGGCATAACCCCTATATAATTTTAAAAATTAACATATAAACAGCTGCAGTTTGCAAAGCATCAAAGCCTTTGGTGCCATTCTACACTCACAATGTATACACCCGTGTAACTTTATCAGCTCTGCAGGGATGATGTCAACTTCTCCAAGAGCTTGTAAGTGAAATAAGAAACTGGTTCTTTCAACAAGCAAGAAGACCCAATCCTTTGTTTGGCTTTCATAGAATCATAAAATCATTTAGGTTGGAAAAGACCTTTAAGATAATCAAACCTAACCATTAACTGTAGCACTGCCAAGTGAACCCCTAAACCATGTCCCAGTGCCACATTTACACATCTTTTAAATACCTCCAGGAATCATGACTCTATCACTTCCCTGAGCAATCTCTTCCAGTGTCAGATCACCCTTTCCATAAATAATTTTTTTCCTAATGTTCAGTCTAAACCTCCCTGATGCAACTTGTGGTTATATCCTCTTGTCCTGTTACCTGGGAGAAGAGACTGATTCCCACCTCACTGCAGCCTCCTTTCAGGCAGCTGTAGAGAATGATGAGGTCTACCCTGAGCCTGCTTTTCTCCAGGCTAAACAATCACAGCTCCCTCACCTGCTCCTCATCAGACTTGTGCTCCAGACCGTTCACAAGCTCCACTGCCCCTCTCTGGACACACTCCAGCACCTCAATGTCTCTTTTGCAGTGAGGGGCCCAGAAATGGACACAGGTCAGTGTGGCTTCACCAGAGCCTAGTAGAGGGGGGACAATCACTGCCCCTGCCCTGGTCCTGCTGGCCACACTGTTACTGACACAAGCCAGGTGCCATTGCCATTCTTGGTCACCTGGGCACACACTAGCTCATGTTCAGCTGCTGTCAACCTGCACACACAGGTCCTTTTTCACTGAATAGTTTTCCAGCCCCCCTGTCCCCAGCGTGCAGTGGTGCCTGGGGTTGTTCTGACTCAAGAGCAGGACCCGACATTTAGCCTTCTTGAATCTCATGCAGTTGGCCTTGGCCCGTCAATTCAGCCAGTCCAGATACCTCTACAGAGCTTTCCCACCCTCCAGCAGATCAACAGCCCTGCCCTGCTTGGTGTTGTCTTTGGACTTACTTCAAACTTAAGGTACACATGACCACTCATTCAGATCATTAATAAAGATATTAAGCAGGACTGGCCCAAATAATGAACCCTGGGGAACTCCAGGCTGCTGACTGGTTTGTAACTCCGTTCACCACCACTCTCTGGACTTGACCACCCACACAGTTTACCTATTATTTTTTCAGTGCACACACAGTCCCCTCTTGAAACACTAGTTCTTCTCTATTTATAAGGGACAAAACAGGGACTGAATATTGGGGATGCATTCAAAAGGCAATCCATGAAAGAGCGGACAGTTTTGAAATTCTCCACAGGTGCTTTACTGTTGTATTTGGTTGGTACACAGCCACAGAAACCCTGGGCACCCAGGAGCATTCCTGTGGCCATGGATACTCACTTTTCTGCCTCCAGTGCCTCTGGATGACCTTTCACTTCCAGAGCAAAAAATAAATTTAAAAAGAAAAAAAAAAAGGCAAGAGGCCCATCCTGGCAGTGGTCCAATGGAAAAAAACCCAAACAAAACACAAGCCAACAAACAAAGATCCAAAGATTGGAAAAATGCTGACAACCTAAGTAGCAGGAAGTTTTTGATGATCCAAAAGCCATTGTGAAGCCCAATTAAAAAGAAAACATCTATAGTTGCTCAGCTTGGTCAGGCAAGGAATAGCTGACTCAATCATCCTAAACAGGAGAGAAATTAACCTTTTAGTCATGCATGATGAAAGTTCAAAGAAATTAAAAATACAGTTTTTCTCTCCATAAAAACCAAATTTTAAAAAAAGCCAAAAAAAACCAACCAAAAAAAAATCAGAAAATGTTTTAACTAAGTGTCAGCTCAGTACAGAAAGCAACTGTGAACGCAAGACCTTCCTACTCTTCCTTTTTTTTTGGAAAATTATACTTTAATTTCTGCAGCAGAGGCATTTCAGGTTGGGCTTTTTGTGTCCTTTTTTTCTGAAGCATTTCATTGCTCTTTGCTAGTAGAGCAAACATCCTGCTAGTTATTATGTTTAAATACATGCTTCAAACAGTTTTCAGGTTATTTGGTTTTAGACAGAGAAATAAGCCCCAGATGTTTCACTGAGAAGGTTTTCCACCAGGAAATTCATGGCCCTTCCAGATGTCTCAGATATCTAAAAATTGAAACTTACATTTTCTTTGCGACAGGCATGAATATGCTCTTTCCAACAAATTGCTTATGAGATTATTATAAATGTATCCATAGGCTGTAGGTGCAGACTTTACCAGATAGATTCAGGATTATTTGAAAGAATAATTAAAGCAATTAAATCTTCCTAGTCCTTGCTTCTGAGAAGTATTTCGCATATCTGTATCATTGTTTGGCAAACAAAATTTGACAAAGAATCTAATTTAAAAATACATAATCTCTATTTATAATTACATGAAGTAGGTTGAATTGAGGGCTGGTTTTCATTTTTGTAAACCTTGGACAGTCTTGTAGCTTTAATGATGTGCAGACCTATCTTTTAGGTAGTAAGATGCAGAACCCTTGATGATCATGTTATTTCAGTAGCCAAAATTCATGCCTCTCTCTGCTTTTCCTCATTGATAGGCAGCAACTGCTGCCATTTCTTCCCACCTTTGCTAACATTGTCTCTGTACCCCAGCTATCAGCCACCTTCCCTCTCAAACCGTTTGTAATGTTAACATGATCCACTTAAGCTATCATGGAGTGCTCTGACATTCAGGCCTCAGAGTTTCTACTTCTATTTCAGACCTGAGGAAAGGCTCACCATCTAAGAAAAGAATCCTACTTCTCTTTGTAACTTTTTTCCTGGGACAGAAGAAAAATTAATACCACATGCTTTTTTTTTAAACAGGAAATATGTCAGCTGCCATCTTGGGAAGCACTATACAAGATCAGGTTTGCAGGCTTATTTAATGTACTCTTGTTGGATTTTTCTGGCAGCAGCACCTCCTACTCTTCATAGACATACAGGCATAATTCCCAAAAAAGATACTGGGACTCTACATGGCCACCTGTAGGAACGGACAGATTTTGCACACAGATTTCTCAGACGGCCACAATTGAGAAATATCAAGCAGGAAGAGATGAACGTCCTGATTTTTTGTGAGCAAACAAAAAGGTGTTCTCCTCAGTGGAACAGGAGAGGGGTCTCTATCATACTCATGGTTATACACCAACTTTTCATTCACACCAGTTCTTCCATAAATCTCCATGGAATCAGCTTCAATACCTCCTGACTGACAGAGCAAAGCAGAAAGCTCTGGTAACAAAGTTTACAAGGATTTGCTTAGAGTATCTTCAAGCTAGAACTTTGAAGGCAGTCTTTTCTCGTCTCAATTAGCTGTTCTTCTGAACACACAGAGAGAAGATCATATTAAATCTTTTTTTTTTATTTATATTTTTAATAAGACCAAATGTACAAGGTTGTATCTTGAGCTGCACTAGCAAAAAGTTTTAAATCTTGATTTTACGTTCACTGGGGCACAAAATACTTCTAGTAAGAGAATTAAATCTATGAGATTTCTCTTTCTCTCTCTCCTTTTCCAATTAGACATAGTGTTTATGATATGAAATTGCACTATGTTTATAACAAGAAATTGCACTGATTAACTGGATGAGTGACTGACAACAAGTAACTCGTGCAAGCCCTATGAACCAAAAGGAAAGTTAATAGACACAATTCATTCGCCCTGACTGCCCTTCCAGAACCATATGAAAATATTGATTACTAGTAAATAAATAGTCCTTCTTTAGAAACCACTTATTAAATGATCGAGGTGGGGGGTTGTAAACAGCGTAGGGTATAGATCTGCAGTCAATTTCTTCTATACTTTGCAATTATTATGTAAGTGGTAACTTTGTCATTATGCTGGAGGGGAACAACAGCTCAAAGTCCGTCATTGAAAACAAAAGCCAAGAATGCTGCAAATACATGATAGACATCCTACAAGTGAAGCTTTGCAATTTAAGCTTATGTTTGATCTCTCAATCCCAGCATTAGGCACCCCTCATTAGCTTTAACAAACACTGGATTAAAGATTCCATCTGTTGGGCATATGCAGTAACATTTTCATCAGTACATTTTCAGTACTGAGATGGTCTAAATTGCAAAGATACTTGTACATCTTAATGGCCCTGTGAGCTGTGGGGGTAGTAGGGCTCCCTGCTAAGCAAAGACAACCATTCAAGCAATAGCTCTTAGTCACACAGTTTCATGAGACACCAAACCAGAAAACTGATTCCATAAAACAACAAGGCCTCCACAGCACAGAAATGCATATAAGAGAACCTCAGTATATAAATGCATAACATGCCAAAGGCTAACCCAGGTATCCATGCTTCCCTCCCACTACAGCCTTGGTTGGAATTTAGCTTCAGGTGACACAAGTCAACTTGAGAACAGTGGTATATTTCGCATAAAACATTCAAGAGATTCTTTTCCCTGGTCACAGACCTCTTAGGTACACTGCGATCATCTTTCAAAGAGTGTAATCAAGTCATTCAGCAATTTCTACTCCAGAAAGATCAGCCCTGATTGCTAAACAACGGTGTCATGATGACAAGCTGACCCTGCTTTGGGCTGAATAGATATACTGGTTGCTGAAATCTCAACAGGATATGAAGAGAAAGGAATCCATGTTCATTACTAGCTATGATTGATTTTCTGCTGGGAGGGTTTTTGGTTGACAAAGCACTCTGCTGAGTTACCCTTAAACATGTCCAGTTTCCCTTACTTCTGTATTCTCTGGTAGCATTTCATTTGTTTGCAAACCTAAAAAATACAAAAAATGCAACAGATTTCATGCAAAGCCTATAGCAGTTGTTGGATGACTGTTATTATAAGCCCAAATGATGGCTTGTGACAAAACAATTGCAATACCAAAAAAGGGTATTTACTTTTTCCAGGAAAAAGAAGAAGCAGAAGAACTATCAGGTTCAATAGACAAGTACAAACCAGAAGCTGCTTATTCTTATATTATGAATACTGAATAATTTGACAGCATGATGAAAAACTACTAACAAAATGGTAACAGACAACAGAAGTATGTACTCATAAGGCAGAATAAGGCATGTGTACAGGCACTTAATGTTCACTGAGTAGCCAAATAATATCTACAATATATTTGAAAAAAGTACCTTGGGTTTGGATAGTAAAACAATTATTGTAATTTGTTCAATGACAGTGCACAGAAACTTAACTGTTTAAGCAATTGTTTCACTATAAAGAGCTCTTGGAAAAATAACATTTGAGAATCCAGCTCAGCAGCATATTAAGGTCATACTCATGGCCTACTATTTCACCACATACAATTCAAGATGATTCAAACTTGCAAGAAAAATGTCTCCTCTGACCCATATCTAGAAAACCTCAGTGGGGATAGCTAAGCAAGTAGGGAAATGGCTTTCAAATAGCAGTCATTCACCACTGTGCTATGGAGACACAGGAAAATACCAAAAGTACTTATTCTAAGATCTGGAGTCAAAGTTTTAGCCAGCACTATGTCATCAAGAGCATGGAGAAAATATGCCAACTTTGACAACTGTCTTGCTACAATCTGTTAAAGAAGATTAAAATAAATTAAAATATATTTGTGCAGAGAGCACCTTGCACATCTAGAGTCTTTCACCACATATGCCAACACGGTATGTTCCTTCAACAGCAAGTATTTCGCAAACAACTATCTTCCCATTATTCATTTTCTATGTATCTCCCAAAAAAGAAGGTAGCTCAAAAAATCTTGTTCTCAAATCAAAAGTTTAATTTAATATGATATTTTTATTTAAGTTCCCATTTTTATTTAGGTTCCCATTTATAAATTCCTTCTTTACTTTCTTTAGTTTAAATGACTTGAATTGAATAGCAAAAATATATACTACTTTTTAAACGGAGTTTACTCATTAATATGATTTCAAATATCAGTAACATTCTCATAGGAAACATGACATTTAGAAGACTCTGAAGCCCATTAAAAGAAGTACATCCCAAAGGGAAGTCTCCTTAACACATTTTCTGTGTGAACGATAGGATTCAACATGCCATAACTAGGGTGATTGCAGATTGCAGCACATGTCATATGGTCAAACATCACCACTGTCTTGTATGTTGGATTTCTATTTTTAATACAAATGTGGAATAGTCCACATTTAACAGTGACAGCCTTCTCCTTAGAGGTGAGAAATGGATATAGATCCCTTCTGGCAAAGTAAACTGAATGTTGGTAAGAGCCCTGATCAAAAATCAACTGCTTAAGCAGGTTCATGACTATCCTGAAAAATTCTGTAAAACTTTTCATCCCAAAAACGTTTTCCAACAAGCAATCAACTAACTACTTTTAAGCACATGAAGTTTACACTTGAGACAAAATAGTCCATTTAGATACAGTTTTATTGCACTAACTGGGCAATTTTTAGCTTATTAAAACCATGGCTTAAACATGTTTCACCCAATATAGAGTAAAAAGCCAGTTTTCCTCACAGCAACTTTAGACACTTGCTGCTCTGACACTGATGAGACCATGATGTAAATGTAATTTTACCTCTGGACAAATAAAACAACTGGATACCAACTCATAAGTGAAATGAGTTGTAAAAGTTTTCTCAGGGGCTGGCTGAAGTATAATAGTTCAGGGAAGCTAGATAGACTTCACATCATTTTCCCTGGCAATAGACATATTTCTTAAGCTTATTTTCACTTTAAAATGTTTGAAGAATTTAAAGACAACAAAATAATTCCCCTGCCTCCAAATCATAAAACAATAGATTATGTACAAACCTTTTTTCTCGTGAACCAGAACAAAACAAGGTGCCAATAGAAGATGGATCATCAGCTTAGTACTTTGTTTTATACTTTAGGAGACTATGCTAAGGTCATAATATAACACTCAAAGGAAAACTGCATAAACAAAACATTAACTCTATAATCTGCAGCAGCAATCTTGCTATTTAAAAGTCATGCCAATTTTGCGATTAGGAGACATTCAGCTGAAATGCTTCTCCTGGAATCCCAAGTACTGCTCTCCTCTACCAACTCACTCACTCCTGCATCCAGAGAGATCATGCTCCAAAATCTTTTGTGTCTCTGGGAAGATGAAAAGGCTATTTTCCAAGACTTGATACAGGAAAGAAAATTTGGTTTGCATTCTTCATTTGCACTCTTCACAAACATACATGTGCATCCAGGGGTGATGTAGACTTTCTATGTATTACAAGGTTTTTGTTTGGTTCTTCCTTTTGGTCTAGCATAGCAGCTCTACCAGTTCTGCCCTTCTATACTGATGTGCTTCAAAGCACAAACTGTCCTCTACTTCAAACAGAAGCTCTTCACTCAGCAGCCTCAAAAAAACCAAATCATCTTTACGTGACCCACTACAAGCACATCTGCAACTAGCAGTAATCATTTCCCAAATGTAACTCAGTAATATGGGCAGGAGTATAAGGCTTTCAATATAGGTTGTACTGCACAGTTCAAATGTAATTTCCTTACTTGCTTATCCTTTTGATAGCATTGGAGGTTACAGCTACACGCCTTTCATAGACAGCTCTCCAGAAATTGCTTCTGAGAATCAAGCAATTACAATGCTATCTCCAGCTTTTAAATAACCGTTTTCTTAAAAAAGAATGGACTTTCCTTCCTCTGTTACCTGTAGTTCAAAAAAGAAGCAAGGCCTGGTTACTCAAGACAGCTGTCCCATTGACCAAATGCCAATCACCATGGTGTAACCCATGAAGAGTAACAAAGTAGTAATCATCAATAGCCAAAATCTGTCTCCTTGAGAAGACTGACTCACAGGAACCCACATCAGCTTTAAGCTGAGCTTGTGCCTTCTGATATAGCACAGGCAGCACTGCTGAAAAGCAAAAAGGGGATGGGTAGGAAGAGTGAGACATGACACAAAACACATAGCCTGCTTTGCTACACAGGCCTTTATAATTGCCCAAACACCTCCCTGTGATATAAACATTCTGTGGCTGGGGATTTGAACTCAACTCCCTTCTCCAGAAGACAAACAAACTAAACACAGTAATTAGCTTCAAAAGCATCTGATTAAGTAAATAGGGTTTGCCGTTTCTATTAGTAGCTCATAAAGGCAGACACTAATATGAGCACCACTCAAGTCATTGCCCAACAGTGACAGCTTTACAGTCAAGCCCAAAACAGGTTCCACTGCAACAGCAAACGAGCCAAATTCCCTGGTAGAACAGGCACAAGTTGACATAACTATGCTGTTACAGGCTATGGTAAGAACATTCAAGCCAAATCATTCAGACTTGCCCAAGCAGCTAATTAGAACTTCTCACAAATTCCATCAGTACTTAACAGAGATATCCAAAAATAAATAAGGGGTTGGCTTGCTAGAACAGATTCTCCTGCAAAATATCTTGACATAACACCTATTCTAGTTACAAATGGCAAAGTGCAGTCCACAAGATATACTAAATTTGGCCAGAAACCTGATCATGACTGTATTCTTGATTCTGGGCCAGGAAAGCTTTACAGATTTTCTTTTCTTTCTTACAGTGTACCCTCACGCTACTCCATGAGTCTTTGGTTGACTCCAAAACCTGCCTTCAGATATAACTTGAACCATACAACTATCTAGTAGCCACATGGAAATACAGCATGAAATCAGTCACCTTATTTAAACTGTCAAACATCCAGCAGGTTAAAAAGTACCACAGGGGCATGGCTTCAATAATAATCTCCTATGACTCACCTACAGAACACACTTCGGCCTTGACTTATTTTGAAGAAATGGACAAATAATCAACATGAGAAAACAAAGGTGGGATTAATATTACTTTGATTATATCTACATATACACACAAATGTCCAAGAAAATAATCTTTTTACAGTAATTATTTGTAGCTTACTTTCCTTTCCCTGATTTTAACAACTAAACACAGAGACTGAATACCTGTCAGCCTTCATCCCATGGTAGCTTTTTCAGCGGAATTCACCAAGGAAAACAGTTGATTTTTTTTTCCTTTTGAGTATTTCTTCGAACCATATTTTATGAATTGATGCTTAATTATCTCAGACATTTAGATTACTGTTTTTATTTCAAGAAATCTAATTTGGTGAAGAACATGAAAGCGTAATTTTAATCAATCTCTCTTGAAACTTCTTAAAATAACACTAGCTGATGATTACTCACAAGATAGTAAGCTATTTCCCTCTTCTCAGCCGCGTATATCTTCCTGAAAAATTTGTTGGAATATCAGTGACAAACTGTAATAACATAAAGGAAGTAAATATAGCTCAACTTACACTGCACTGAAAAATATTTCTAATCTCCTTTTTGTCACTCAAACCACACCTAGCTGTAATGATTTCCAAATGCTATGGTATATTACCAGTGGCTTTCCCAAGAAGCAACATCAATCTAAAGAATGGGTTTAAGGCAAGGACATTCTTTCAACAGCCTCCCAGAACTATCGAAGAATACTATAGTAGGTCATTTATTTGAGCTGTAACCATGTGAGCCAAATTCATCAAGTTAAGAAAATACCTTCTTCAAGCATTAAATCCTAGAAATCATGGGCCAGCATTCTGCCTATGGCCTTTGTCAACTTTAAATTATGTCATGTTACCAACAGACTGCCAAAGCAGAGTGCAACTGATAGCACATGGCATGTCTGAGTACTGCCTATTTTTAGCCTGCAATTCAATCAGCACTCTTACAAAGGCAAGGATTAAAGTCCAAGACAGCCACATTGCTGTTTATAGGCCAATGCAGTTACATGTTGAAACATGTTGGGAGAACATGGTGGCAAACTGGAGTCACTGTTGGGAGCAGCAGCACCAGACAAGCAGCTGCTCTGTGGTAGCTGATGTATTTACTGGCAGAGCACGCACTCCCATCTCACCCATCTTTGTTAACAGACCACAGAAGAAAATATTAAAACCAATGACAGTTTTACCCCAATTCCTTTCAATATGATTTACTGCTTATGAAAGACAACATTTTGGCAATCCTGAAAATCAATATCTTTCTATCTTCATTGGCAGGTGTTCAGATGTCTTTAGATTTGCCAACTCTGAGCAACTCTTATTCTGGCTCTCCTGAACTCTTGTGCTGAGGTAGCAGTTACAACATTAGCAAGGATGCTTTTAAATACCTGCCTTTCATAACACCAAAAAAAAAAAAAAAAAAAAAAAAAAAAAAAAAAGACTTTCAAGCCAATATATTTTTACATAAATATTCAAGTGCTAACTCTTAATGAAAAATGTTATGCTTTTCCTGCGTTTTAATCGTCAGGAGTCACATTTTTGGGCTTTTCCCATCCAACTATACAGACATTTAAAAAAAAAATTTAAAAAAAAAAAGAACGTTGCTGTGTAACAGACAGGATCAGACTTAGGACGTATAGGACTTAATGCTTTGAGACTATCAAAACAAAAACAGGTGATACCACAATGCAATCACTTATTCTCTACAATACAGTTAAATAATTCATCACAGTAAAGACTTTCATACACTAAAACTATGGCTGAATACTAATCAGTGATGTGAGGAAGCTTATGGACACGTTCCATTAGCAGTTTCCCGGGACCATTAATCTTTTTTGATACAGTCCCTGAAAAGTAGCCTAAACAGTATCCTCTTCCTCTTCATCTTTATACAAATGACCATTACGAAACACTTCCTTCAAACCCCTCGATGAGAGAGAGAAAAAAGGAACACATACATATTCTGAGGACTTTCAAGGTAAACACATATATAAATTATGGGCACATCTAATTAGCAAAGAAAGAATTCTGTATCTTTAGCGAATTCTCTCCATTACAGCAAGCTCCCAGATTTCAAACTTACTACAGGCAGTCATTTCTGCAAAGGACACATTTTGGAGTTTTCATAGCTTTTAACAAGATGAAATGAATGCACCAAAAAAACAAGATTCAGAGTCTCTGAATAGTAAGTTCAGAAACTCAGATACGGGCACACCCATAGGCTTAACACAAATTCACATTGATAACTGATGGTGTTTTCATCCACATTTCAAAACTAAGCAAAAAACATTAAGACAGAAAACCTAAACACAAAATTCAGCAGCAACTGAACTGAGACACCAATCCTAACTCTCAGAAACTATACTTTCTTTACATCTAAAAGATGAGGATTTTCTTCTACCACTTTCCCCCACAACTCTCAGCTTTGTCAGAAAAATGACTCATTTTTCTTCCCAGACAAAGCTCAGTCTAGAAGAAGCATACTTACAGTAATGCACACATAAGGCAGAATAACATACAGTAACCCCATCACACAGTATCTGAAACAATACTGCAGACTTTTTAATTAGGCTAAAAAAGGCAATGATTAAAATCAGCATCTAAACAAGAACACATTACTGTCTACAAGGAAAGTGTAACAAATCTAAGTGCATTACTTGCAGTTATTTAAGTTCACTTCTGTGCAAAACTAAAGGGGACATAAACAACTAAAATAACGAGCAATACTACAGTATAAAGTGAAGGCTATATGTAAGGCACTACAGGAATGCTCAGGTCACAGGCAAACACAACTGTAGATACTAAACCCAGAAGAGCTGCATTTCTTTCTGCCTTGTGTAGTCACAGACAAAACCACCTAATGTATTACAACCAAACCAGAACAAAAAAATTCACAGTAAGATGACAGTCCTTCAGCTGTGACCAGCAATGATCATTGCAATGCATTAATCATTTAGAATGCTCATACAGGATAAATCAGTCACGTCTGTCTGAAATAAAATACACTGCTTTTCAACTTGTGAATGAAGCCTGCCTGCCTTACTCAGTCACTGGGGTTACAGGTCGCTTGCATTTATAACTGAACCTCAAATCAACCTGTAGCATGGTAGAATACTTGAAAAAGAATGATGAAAACATTAAAATAACACGTGTAGAGACTGATAAGCTCAAACAGTGTAATTTAGCAGCGCCTTTTCTCCCTCAGTAACAGTTTTTTAAACTGTAACACCCATTTTCAAATCACAGTAGTTTCCCATAAAGATGCCTAAAGGAAGGAGTTTGATGAAATGTGTCGCATGAGGGGGAGTTCTGAAATTCAGAAAGCCTTAGGACCAGCACAGTTTCATAACAAGATATATGTGAATCTGCGTCTCCTTGGCACTCATTGCTATAAAGCTTCCCAATCCTTGCACCCTTTTGACAAAAATAAGTAAACCCAAACCAAACCACAAAGAGAATCCTGCAAATTCACTTACTTTTTATAGACAACAGTCAGACAACAAGGTCCTTCCTGCCTGTGAGGCAGGGCAGCACAGAAAAATCTTACAGTTTCAGCAATCTGAAACAGGTATTCCTAATTCTCTGCCTGGCAAATCTGGAAGGGTCTTCCATAACAGAGACACCAAGACCGCCTATAAAGAGAGCAGAGGACTCAAGATTTTCACAAGCCAAGTCCCTCACAATGCTAGAGCTGAAGGGGAAAATAACAACCCTTTGTGTGTAGAGTCAAAGGTCATGCTCCAGGGCCGGCTGCTGCAGTATGGTAATAAACAGAGCATAGATATGTGGGTTTTTTCAAATTTTTCGCTACCCGTAAAATGCCAAGTCTTTCCAAGTACTAGAAGTCTATTAAAGTCTACCCCATAGCTAGAATGGGTTCATCACTGGCACTTGGAGAAAACTCAGAGAATAGAGAAAACTTTTTATTCCACACTGAGAAAAAACAGGCACAAGTCCCCACTTGGCATTTCACTAGCACAGATGAGATTCCTATTGGTTTCCTGATTGCGCACTCCACTTTTACATTCTTTCCTTGGAAGCCTTGCAATGAAGTAAGAAAGCAGACACAATGTGCTTTTTCAACTAGCTTTACCTGGCATATGACACTCAGATAAGCAACCTGGTTGGTACAGCTATGAGCTACAAGTGTCATCTTTGCCAGCCCCCCAGTCATGCCAGGTGGTTCACACTGAACATGCAGAAAAACCCCACCAGAAAGAGTCAAGAGACTTCATCTTCTCCTTGTCAATAACAAAGCCATCCAAAAAGAAAAAAAAAAAAAAAAAAACAACAAACAAACAAACAAAAAACCCCACAAAACTAAAGAGAAAATCCACAGGCATCTCACCAGCAGCTGGAGCAGCTACTTTACCTCTGATGCTGTTACTTATGGCTGCAATAGTATATTTACAATTCTAAAGAAAATACTGATTTTCTCGATTTCACTTACAAAGGTTGAAGAGCTCATTAGAAATCTGAAGTAACTAGCTTCAAGGAGCAGCACTGAAATGTCCCTCATTTTTATTTTTTAACCAATATCAAAGTTACTTAAAATTCTCTTTTTAACTGGCATAGTCTGTAGCTTCTGGAAGAGAAGACAACACAGAAACCAAGATGAAAGTAAACTTTCTTTCTTTCCTAAATAGGGAAATACAAGATATCTGTAAGCACATTTTATTCCAATATAATCATGCATGCTGTGTACAAAAGGAAAAGTGTATTGCCTTATCTGTATCACTACAGCTAAAGAAATACAACTGCACAAAATACAGCTTACTACTTTTGTGGCTGATGAACATAATGCTTCGCAATCCTCCACTACTGCATGTAATCACATACCTGACTTTACTTTGTATTACAACTTCTTTATTTATGCAGCTTCTTCTTATCATCCCTATACTAAGAGTTTAATTGTTAGTAAACACAAGAGTTTAATTGTTACTAAACACAAAACAATACTGTTTCATTTTTCCAAGTATATACTTGTCATAAAAACCCCTCTAGAACTACAACTAAGATGAAGCTGTTTTTTCAGTCACCCCATCCTTTCTGTTGAGCCTAATGATCAATACTATGTAAAATGATGACAGATATGACCAAAAGATTAATAATAATGCATTGCCCATATTTAAAGATGGCAACTAGGCATGTAGGACCAAAATTAGCATTTTCCAGGATTTTTTGGACTAAAATAAATAAATATCCTCCTCACAAAATAGATAGAGGATCAGTTGAGTAGTATGACTACTAAAGCCAAGTAGTCATAGTGAACGTAAAGAAGAGGTCTAACCCTTTTTTAAATTTTTTTTAAGCATCCTTAAAATGCTGGGAATGACAAAATTACTTCTTTTTAACTATTTGGAATTGGAAACTGCAATGCATTTTTGTGGTATATATGTGTTAAGCTGATGACGTGGACAGTGAACTTCTAAGTCTTAGTAGTTTCATATGCCAGACAATTGCAGATGTTTCTAGGTAGCTGGGCCTACTGGAGAGCTCACTGCTACTATTGTCCCAACTTGTTCCACTGCTAAAAATATGTAACAACATTCCTCACTGTCTTATTAATAACTGTAATACAATATAAAGTTAATATTAATATAATGCAATCCAGGTTGTGTGGAAAGTGATGACAGAGGTGTAAGTAGCTGGCACTCTTTCCTCTGAGCTGGTAATGAAGTAATACCTTAGCACATGGGTACAACCTACTGAAGCAGGATTTACCAAAGAGCTCTATCTAGCCCCAGCCCAGACCACTTCAGGTCACTCAAAAATTCAAAACACCTTTTAAAAGAGTAGACATACCAACCTGTCCTGGCTGAATTCCAGCCAGAGAAATGGACTGTAAAACCAAGTAGGGCTGTCATCGGTGATACTGTGATGGATGGGCGAGTTACAGCCTGGCTGCCTTCCAGACATTTCCACAAAAGTTTAATGCTCATTGTCACAACCCAGCAAGTGAGATCAGACAGAAAGAAAAGGGATTCTCATTTAGACCATAATTAATGGCAAGGTAGGATGGCTGTGGATGTACTATAAAGTGAAAACTCTTCTAAAACATTGTGAGAACTTTTGTTCTTATTTAGAACAACACAGGGAGCAGAGGAGATTGTAACATGCCAAGTCCCACATCTCTGACTATTCCTTTATCAACACAGATATGAACTGCAGTCATCTTAGTTTCCACTAGTTAATCCACTAGTAATCTTCACATAAGAAGAATTTGGATGAAATAAGGTACCTACAAACTGATTTTGAAAGAAAGCATCAAAATTTGGAACTGTGAGTATGAGATTTGTGGTAGGATAAAATCAAGGTCAGACCTCTTCCTATTAATCTCCTTTCTTTGACTAAGAATCTCCAGGAAACACAGGGTGATGCAAATTTTCAGAGACTGCATCTGAACAATCTGTAATTTAAAATTTTAGTGGAATCCTGAGAACTACTAGTATACTCAATGCTATCATTCTTGACACAGAGCTCTACAAAGGCTCTTGAGCTATGATCAGCCAAACTCAGTGACTTGCAAGAGAGGTGTCCAAGTCAGGAATTGAACCTCTAGGATAGATGTGTGTCCCTGCTTTTACAACACAGCTTTTAAGCCTAGATAAAACAACTGAACTGAACTACAACTTGTCCAAATCATAACTTGCCAGAAGAACCTTGCAAGAACTTCAAAGTCATCTTACCTTAAGTGTCAGAGTAAGGCCAGGCATGTGACAATTACTTTGTATCTGTTCTACAGGTATTTCTTCTCCTTTGAAGGCCCACAGCGCAGAAGACAGTAAGGTGCTGGAGACAGAGAAGCTTTTCACAGTTGTACTTTAGGGCGGGTGTTTATACTCCCCCAGAAAAGTGTGCTTCACACAGGACTCTGAAGCAGCTTGTGCTGTCAAGTCAGGAGACAGAGCAGTATCCTACACCCATTCTGCCCTCATAAATAATTCCCTATAAAATTCAAGCATACGAGACTGCTACAGGGTCAATCTCTTGAAGCACATGGAATTTATCCACTCCAGAAATACTTGACTAGAGTCAGAATGCTTTGGAAAGCTTTTGGAAACAACCTTTGTGTTAAATCCCCTCTTCTCCCAAAGTATGAGAAAAGGGACACCAGTCCACCTGCCTCAGGGAGAATATGAAAGACTTATGTGTCTTGACAGTCCTCTCACCTAAAATATTTCCCAGTCCTCAGCAGCGACACTCGCAGAAGATATCAGCCAGTTTCCCTTAAGTGTGAGTTTGTTTTCCCTGGGAAAATGACAATATTCCAGTTTCCATCTTCCATTCTTCAGCTCCCATTAATGACAAACCCAAAATTGCTCTCTTCAGAGAACAGCTGCTCTATTTACCAGTACTTCCATCAGGATCAGGATTCAAACCACACTTTCTTTTTTTTCTGTCTAGCCTCTATGGACAAACACATACAACTTAATGCCAAGGAAACCCAGGGAAGAGGAGCCAGCTGGTACATTTACTACTCTCAGAAAACCTGAGGCTGCTGCTAGGATGTAGCCTGGCACAGAGTCCAATGCCAGAGCTGAGCTCCATGCCAGGACACAACCAGGGGAACTACTCCTGCTATCAGTTTACATCACACCATGCCTCAGAGTGAGCCCTGGCTTTAATGTAGGGCTAAATCACAGCAGCTGAAGACAGAAATGTGGATGGCTTCTTTATGAATGAAACTCCCGAATCCCTCTAGCGCTCACTGGATTTATTTGCTTGTACCACGGTTTTCTGAATGACACTGTTCCTAATTACAAATTCTTGGAAGGGACTTAAACACAGAAGTTGTCTCCAGTTTTCTCAGAGGGAAAAGGAGGTCAAAACAATTATTCTTATTGCACTATAACTCTCGTTTACACCATCACCACCAGTACACCATACACATGGAAAGATTTTATGTTGTTTTCCATTGCGACACAAATATTTCCATTTTACACAAATATTTCAATTATGTTTTCTTGATAAATTAGGCAGCGTGACATCCTATATTACTGTAAAGTTGTATTTCTTACAGAGCTGACCCAACACTGAACACTACTGTGGCACGTGAAAACAGACTATGGCAACATACTCAGCATACTGTAATTATGTGAATAAGTTATAATGAAGAAGATCTCTAAAAAAAGCACACCATTTGACATTGGCCATGTATATATAGCTACTCTCCTGAGCGACCCTATGTCAGCAAGTTATAAGTATCAAGTAACTCAAAGCAATTCAAAACCAACAAACCCAAGGTACCAAATTAGATTCAAAGAGCATTATTGGCACAGGGCCTGAGCCACAAATTTAGACCCAATTCTGAATTTTCCCAAGGTTCACAGAAATGGGCCAAACTAGTCAGAGTCCAAACAAGATCCAGTTCTACTTCATACAACAGACAGTAAGAGTGACCTAAAATCCTCATAAACAATAAAAGCCAAATTCAAAATGGCACCTTAGAGAGCCAAATCAATATAGGCAAACCACAAAAATTCTGCAACGTGGCATAGTTACTCAGCAAGAATTTGTAGATGTGGCTAAAAAAACTGTAACAGAATTTGTGGTACTTCATTGCATCGTCAATTAGGATGGTGTGTTATCATCTAGGACCAAATCACTCATAACCACGGGGGACAGCTGAAACAAGCATTCCTGATGGCAGTGCCCTGCCCCATAAGACTCAGTGTGCATGCCAGTCAGAATGGAGCACAACCAATGAACAGCAAGCTGCTGTATCCACAGATATAGATGTAGAGAAAAGTACGTGCACAGAGAGAAGCAGGGAAAAAAAGGGACAGGAGGATACAATTAGGTACCCAATTGCAAGAAAAAGAAAGATTGCAGAGACTCTTCTTATCAGTTTTTCCTATCAACCAGCTTAGGTGCTCCACATTATTCAGGGTAGTAAAAACCATCCCAGACATTATTCTCAGAACTCAGTTTCTTAACTTCCCAGCAAACCTACATAAGGATCTAAAAACAATGCTGCTCAGAAGACAGTGTGTAGATCTAGACTAGTAGCCAAACTCAAGTAAAATTTTAGCTTAAAGAAAAGAAGCAGTAAAACCAACATGTGAAATTGAGTTGTACTTTCAAAGAACTAGAGTGAAGAAATTCTGCCCTTTGGAGTTAAGCTAGAACATCTGTTGGTTACAAAAAAGCTACAAATGACATACAATGACAGGTCCGAATGTCCAAGCATTTTTCGTTTATTTTTTAAATGGTTTTCTTAATAATTGTTTATAGTGTGTAACTTACAATGAATTGCAATATGCAAGTTGTTTTACTGACTACAAAAATACCACCCTCACTACACTGTCGTCATTACTAATTTCAAAACAGCAATGGCAAAATCTGACCCCACTGAAGTGAGCTGGATTCCAGCTACTGACTTCATCCCATCAAGTACATCCCACAGCAGTACATCATCTACAAGATGTGCAAATCATCCAGCAGTGTCAAAGCAACAAGTTGGCAGCTCCGTTCAGAGAGTGAGTGAGTGTTCACCTAAGTCAAGAGATGGCAATTTAAAACTCGCTGGAAAAAAGCCTAGCATTGATTATTCAAACCTGCTGGCAAAAAGTCCACCAGTTTATAAAACTTCAGAAATTATTTAGACATTGGTGTTCCTGTGCATTTCATCATCATCACAGAAAGGCTTGGGTTGAAAGAGACCTTAAAGTTCCAACACTCCTGCCATGGGCTGGGACACTATTTGAGCTAGAAACTCCTAGGTCTGTTTCAAGATACTTTGCTCTAGTCACTGTGATGATACTAGAGGTACCATCAATCCATTAGCTCATTAATTTTCAAAGTAATTAATCAATCAAATCTTAGATGTGTCAATGTGAACCAACACCTATGCTTTGCTTTGACAGCTGCATTCCTCTGGAATCAGAATCTGCCCTTATCTCTGGGTGAAATAAAGCAAAATTCTTCTTAGTCAAATAATGTGGTGATCTTCTATTGACCAGTGAATAGTCTTGAGGAAAAGCTGCAGAAAAAATATGCCCACCTCCCAAAAAGAAAACAGAAGAAAGCACCACATATCAGTTTATTCTACAGAATTATAGGCATGAAGATGTAATGCCAAACACAGAAATGCTACCCTAACTGCAAGTACAAACACAGAACTATGCTTTCATTATAATGAATAAAGGTAAACAAGTCTAATCAACCAACACTTTTTTTTTTTTCTTATAAAAGCCAAGAGATAGCCAAGAGACATAATTAAGGCACTCTAGAAACAGGCAGCAGCTCTGCAAACACAAAGGTAACTGAAAGGTAACCATGTAAGCAGATTTCAATGGGCCTGCCTACACCCTCACAATGGAAAGAAAGTATTTGGAAGAGCCAGAACCTCAGATTAACAAGTCACTGAGCCAGTGACTTGCCTCTAGCAGAGCAGCTATCTGTCAATAGCCAGGTTTACAGCACCTTTAGGCCATCTCTCACCCAAAGTCTGCAAGTCCACTTTACAAACATTAATTAAACTTAAGAAATGCTGCACGCAGAAAGACAGGGCAGGAGTTAAGCATATATAAGTGACCATGGATTTTGGCTGGCTCTTAAGACACTTAACCAAGGTGGTGGTGGTGTTAGTATAAGAAGTTATAAAAAATTGCCAGGAAAGTATTCAAACAAAAGCAAAACATAACACAGTGAAATATTCCTGAAAATGAGACTGAACTAACTCTAGATCCAGATTTTAAACTATCTCTTTATTTACTTCATTAGGTGTCAGAAACCATCCTGCCTTTCTTTTAACTAGCTCTAACTCCAAAAGAAAAAAAAAAAGCCTCCCATGAAAACAATGGGACCACTCTCTGAATTGGGGACGACTGAGCACATGAAAACAGAATTGACCCAGCACACCAAGAGCTTCCAAAGTTTTTGTGCTTTAGGCAGAGCTCTGTTCACTGGATGCTGTATCCTTGGCAACTATTATGCGAGGAAACCGTTCTACAAATGCAAAACTTCTGTCTGCTCCATGAGCTTTTCTCTGAAATACTTTTATGGGGGTTTGGATATCCTTAAATCTAAGGGGACACACAGTCCTTTGTCATCTTTCCGCAGGCTCCCATGAGAATAATACAAGTGATGTTAAAAGAGTATTTTCCTCCCACTTCATCACAGAGCAAATAAAAGTTTTACAACTTTTACTTTGAAAGAAAAAAAAAAAAAAAGTGGGCATTTTTTCCTTTCTTCTTCAGTGCATTCTGCAGAAATAATGTGCAGATACAAGATAATAATGAAAGGACTTTATTACTATGTCAATCAATGGCATTGCTTTGAAAACTAAAAATTGAAGGATAATGCTCGGGTGCCTTATTTCAAGGGCAAAGCTACAGATGCTAGCACATGTATTAGAAGAAGCATGCAAGCAGAGATAGGTAAGACTTGACAAGGGCCATGCTGCAGTTCTTCGCAAGAGGGACTAGTAGCACCGATTGTTTCAAGGGCAGCAGACGCTGCTATTTTTACCAAAGCCCCGGCTGGAACTGCCTGGCTCATTAAACCTTACCACGGCTAAGCCCGGGTCCTGCCGGCGCGACCGTGCTCGGCGCAGCCCGGCTGGCCCGACACACCACCTTATCCCGCAGTATCCCAGATACCCGGACAATGCTAGCGAAGGACAGGCACCGAGTACTTGATACCCAACTTGGGCTTTGGTTTGGCGAGGTTTTTCTTCTCCTGGGGGAAGCGTGAGGTAGCTACAGCTAAAACAGAGGCGGTGGCTGCCCTTGAGAGCGTTTGGGAACGCAGGAGAGCAGCAGAGGGAACCCCTCCGCCGTCCCCCGGGGCTTCTCCCCAGGACTTAGGGAGATGCCGATACTGCAGGGGCGCGGGATAGCGCCGGCGGAGGCACGGGAGCCGGCGGGGCAGCCCCGCCGACGGGCGCGGAGCCCGGGCTGCCGCCCGGAGGGGCCGGGGTCTGCTCGCCGGCCTCTGTTCCCCGCTGCCAGGCTGTCGCGGAGAGGCCGCTGCCGTCCGCCCGATGCCCCCCCCCCACTCACATCCCCCTGCCCTCCGCCGGTACCTTCTGCGGGGCGCGGAGGAGGCGGTGCACCCCGGCCAGCTGGGTGGCGAGCGGGATGTCCTCCCGGAAGGTGTACAGCGGCGGCCGGGTGGGCTCGGGGAAGTTGGTGCTGTTGAAGGGGTCCGTGTCATCCAGCAGCTGCACTCGGCACACGAGCGTGGCCATGGCGCATCCATCCACCGCCGCGGACAGGCGCGGGCGGGGAGCAGCACCCCCGAGTCACCGGCACCGAGGTGCTGCCTGCGCGCCCGCCGCCGGCTGCGAGCGGCGCTCCACTCCCCGGCGCAGCCTGGCCGGCAGCCGGCAGCCTCTCCCCCCGGCTCCGCGAGCCTCACAGCCGCCGCGCCTCGGGGAGGCGGCCCATGGCCCCTTCCCCGCAGGGATCCACGAGGGCGAGCGCGCTTCAGGCCGAGCAAGGAGGAGGCGGCGCCGGAGCCGCGGGGCGCGGGCAGAGCGGCGGCGGCAGCAGCTCGCCCATTCCCGGCCGCTGCGCGCCGA